>JASVEL010010953.1:0-17923 GCA_032618575.1 Nicotiana noctiflora
CGGCAGCATCCGGAGTCTCTATCTTATCATGTTTATTATTTATGTCTATTGTATTTCAAACATCAAATGTAGTGGTTTGTATATTCTACTAGATTGATTATGCACTTGTGACACTGAGTTTTGGGATTTTTTAGTTGATGTTTACAGTTGTACCTAACATTATTTATCACTTCGCTTATGTTTAGTCACACTTTGTGACTTAGCAAGAAGAAATGTATGTATTTCCGTTGTTTCTCAATTTAATTCCATTACTCAATGAAAATTCTGATTTTAAAGTTAATAATGTATGTTGTAGGTTCATGTGTAACATTATCGATGGGTGCTACCACGGCTTATTATGGGATTTGGGTCATGACAGTTTGGTATCGGAGCACTAGATTCACATAGGTTTCATGAGTCATAAGCAGACCTAGTAGAGTCTTGCGGATTTATGCAGAGACGACTATACTTATCTTCGAGAGGCTATATGGCGTTAGAAAAATTCTCTTTCTTCTTCTAATGTCATGCAATTGATATTGCTCTAAGTATCTTTCTCTTATTCTCTTATAGATAGTAAGAACACGCACGACGACAGTACCCGGCGGCAGAGTGGCTGCTCCCCAGCCATTAGAGGTAGAGACAAAGACCGGGGGAGGGCCACAACTCCTACTAAAGAACGGGGGCACCTAGAGTTGCTCATATAGTACCACTATTGGATCTGATGGAGGATCATATTATTTAGGAGCAGGATGAGGCACCTACAACTGAGACAAACCCAGTAGATTTTGTGATCGCACCGGGCTTTCAGGAGGTAATGTGCCATATGATGTGGTTCATGGATTCTATGACTCAGGCTGGGCAATTTCTAACAGATCCAGCCACATCTTACGCGGGAGGGGGAAGATAGAACCCTAACATTCATGTGTTGGGGCACACTACGGTTGTGTATCAGACCCCACGTGTATTGCTTACGGGCGGGGTTCAACTGGTTGCAACAATTAGAGCAGAGGCTAGACCGACCAAGACTATTGAGGAATAGAAGCGGCTGGACAGATGGACTAGGATTCATCCTCCTGTCTTTAGCGGTGAGTAGTCAGAGGACCCACAAGATTTCATTAATCACTTCATGGAGAAGTTGCATAACATGGGGGTCGTGAAGTCCAACGGAGTGGACTTCACCACATTTCAACTAGAGGGAAAATATTATGACTCGGCGGAACATTTTGAGTGTTATATCCCATCCCCCCATTTACTGCCCATTTAATGCCTAATAATTTCTATGTGACTTGTCGGGGTTGTTGGTTCAATTCCAGGGATGTTTCGGAATGCGATAAGATACTTAGTCTCAAGGTTGGAAGCTTAAGTTGAAAAGGTTTATCAGATATTGACTTATATATAAATGACTTCGGAATGGGGGGTTTTGATGGTTATGATAGCTCCGTTGTGTGATTTTGGACTTAGGAATGTATTCGGATAGTGATTATACGTAGTTGATTTAGGCTTGAAATGACGAAAGTTGGAAAATTAGGAGTTTTGGAAATTGAGAAGTTTGACCGAGAGTTGATTTTATGGTTATCAGGCTCGGATGGGGGTTTCGGGAGTTGGAGAGGTATGTTGTGTCATTCATGACTTGTATGAAAAATTTGAAGTCAATCGGACGTGATTTGATAGGTTTCAGCATCGACTGTAGAAGTTAAAATATCCTAGTTTTCATTAGGCTTGAATTGAGGTACGGTTCGTGTTTTCGATGTTGTTTGATGTGATTGAGGGCTCGACTAAGTTTGTATCATGTTTCAAGACTTGTTGGTATATTTGGTTGAGGTCCTGGAGCCTCGGGTTGGTTTAGAATGGTTAACGGATCTAATCTTGGACTTAAGTAAATGCTGAAGAGTGCTGGACTGGTGTAATCGCACCTGCAGAGGCCATGGTCACAGGTGCGAAGTTGTAGGTACGAAGAGGGAACTGCAGAAGCGGTCTGGAAGAATGTGGGCTGGTTGTAGAGAAGCGCATTTTAGGCATATCTGCGGAATCGCGGATGCGGTGAGTTTGAGCGCAGAAGCGAAGGGCGGCGCATGAGTGAGAAAAAGGTCGCACCTACGTTTGCATAAAAATGGATCTGTTTCCGTAGAAGCAAAGGTCGGGTCTCCAGTGGTTCATCGCAGAAATGGGAGATTTGTCGCAACGGGTAAGTTGTCATAGGTGCGTAAAACCTGGATAGAATATAAACATTCGGTTCCGAGGGTTTTATCATTTCTTGAGTTTGAAAACTCGTTTTAGGTCGATTTTTCGAGGGGTTTCTTGAGGTAAATCACTTGCGGTCTTTTTTATTTAATAATTTTGTTTCCCCATTGAATTTCCCACCTAGTTTATGTGTTTTTAGGTGTAATTTTGGGAGTTTGAGGCTAGGGATTTGGAGAGTTTAATTCGGGAATTTGAGTGACAATTTGGTGTTGGATGCTAGTATTTGGGAAAGGCCTTCCGGATTTTGTGACTTTTATCATATTCCAAAATGTGGGTCTGAGGGTCGATTTTGGAGTTGACCTTTTGACTTTTTATTAAGAATTTAGTATTTTCATATGGAGTTGATTCCTTTAGAACGTTTTGATTGTATCGAATTATTTGTGGCTAGATTTGAGACATTTAGAGGCTGATACACGAGGCAAGGGCGTGTTGGAGTAGAGATTTGCACGATTTGAGGTAAGTAACACTTCTAAACTTGGTTCTAAGGGTATAAAACCCCGAATTATGTGCTATGTGATTAATGTTGGGATGAAGTAGATATTAGGTGGCGGGCGTGTGGGCATGCACCGTAGTAATTATAATTAATCCGATTCTATGGAACTCATAGCCATGTTATCTGAATATTTTTAATGTACTATATGTGTTAGATCACTTAAAATGTTATTCATGTTAGAAATCATGTTTAGGCTATATGTTGGAACTATTGGGATCCACAATGGTCGTTCTTTGCTATCGAGTTATTTGATTAAATAGTTATGTACTCAGTCACATTCAATATTACACATCATATCTCAGTCTCTGTTATCGTATATTATCACATCTCGTATCATTGATTACGGCTGCTTAGCATGAGTGTTGTGAGCCCGAGAGACTGGGGAGATGAAGGACTGGGTAAGGCTAAGGGTCTATTGTGAGTGCTATTTATGGGATCTGGCTGCACGTTGCAACATGATTTATTGATTTATGTCAGGATTTGGGTTATTATAGCGCTTGGGCTAGATCTGCCCCCTCAGAATCTGCACATCCACAACGAGCGCAATTGCTATTGACTTACTTGCATTGGGATGGATCTGCCCCATAATGTGTTGAATTTTATGTTAAACATGAAAGCATGTCTAAATTCTCGCACCGTTATATGTAGATCATGAATTTTTGAGATATCACTCTCATATTTTCTGTAACTTTTCGTACTATTAATGTTGTATATGGGCTGTAATAATCGAACTCGTCAGTACTTTCAGTCCAAAGGTTAGATTTGTTACTTATTAAGTTGGTTGTACCCACGCTACACCCTGCATGTCGTGTGCAGATCCATGTGTTTTCGGTCACGGTGGTTGCTGATTCTGAGAGTTAAGTTATTCGAAGATCATTGAGGTAGTTGCTCTGGCGTCCATAGGCCTTGAATTTCCTCTCATATCCCTCAGTTTTACTTGTTCGGTTTCAATTTCTTAGACGGTGCTTCAGATGTTTTTTTTTGGTAACTAACATTTTATTTATCACCAGTATTATAAACTATACAAGGTACCATAGTTAGCTAACATATCTAACTATCATATTTATAGTATATTCTTTCTCTTCCTAGCTTCCTATTTTAAAAATTGTATCATTGAACTATATCTGCTATTCTAGAAAGAGCTCGCGCATAACAAACACATGCGATCTCTTTGTCTATCCTTTCCCATCCTATACTTGGCTTCTCAAAAATCCTTTTGTTTCTCTCTATCCATATATGATGTACTAACTCTGAATATAACATCTTGATTAGTTGGGCTTCCTTTGACTTGCCTTTAGCTCATTTGATCACCTCATGCATATGTTGCTCCCAGCTACCTGCTACTATGCTTTGATTTTGTGTCCAACTCATTAGCTTATGCATCATTGCTTTCATATATTCACATTCCACAGATAGATATTTTCTAGTTTCCTCTGCTTTCTAACATAAACTGCATTTGGTATCAATCATTATGCCCCATTTGTTCAACCAATCAGCAGTAACTTGTATGTTCTGCATTTGTAACCATACAGTGAACTTTGCTTTTGGTCTTGCAACATTCCCAAACACAAAAATTTCCATGGCCTTCTCGGTTGATCTCTCAGTAGATGAAGGTATACTTGCTTAATGACAACCTTTTTCTTGCAAATATGTATACTATCCCATGCTAAGTATATTCTTTGTTTCTATTATTTTCCTCACTATCCAACTTGCTTGTTTTGGAACTATTAAATGCTTCAACTGGTGCCCTTTTATGTAATATGCATGAATCCAGCTTATCCACATCCTATCTTATTTCCTTCCAAATCCCAGTATAATTTGATAATAGTAGCCTTGTTCTAGATTCTCAGGTTTATTAGGTTCCATCCTCCACTGCTTTTAGGGCAGCAGACTCTCTCCCAACTGATCAATGTTTTTTTGTGATGACATGTTGCCCATCCATAGATAGCTTCTACAGAAACTTTCCATTGTTTTCATCACCTTTGCTTGCAGGATAAACAATTGAGCCCAGTAGGATTGTACACCAAATAAAATACTACTTATCAATTGACTTCTTCGTGCATAAGACAGTTTTTTCCTGTCCATAATGTGATTCTTGCTACAATATTCTCAATGAGGGCTACCACTGCATCATTGTTAATGTTTTAGTAGATAGTGCAACTCCCGGATACTTGAAAGGTAGCATTCATTTTGTGGATCCCAGATTTTTCAGTATCTGTTCTTGATCATTGTGTGTTACCCCTCCAAAATAAATGGTGCTCTTCCTATATTTGCTTGTGATCCAGAGGCTGTTGAGAACTAATTGAAATTGTTAAGAACTTTAGTCACTGAAGAAGCATCTCCTCTGGTTAATATCAAAAGACCATCTGCAAAACATAAATGAGTTAGTTCTAGTTTGGCATATCTGGGTTGGTAATGGAATTGTTTCTTCACTGTCGTTTCCTTTAAGGTTCGATTCAGATATTCCACTATAATTGCAAATAGAAATGGAGACATATGATATCTTTGTCTAAGTCCTATTCCAGCATTGAAGGGGTTAGTTGACTCTCCATTCACAATGATAACATACTTCATTGTTTTGACACATTCTATTACCCAAGCTATGAACTTTTTAGGAAATCCCAGTAGGCTTATATTCTGCTCCAAATAGCTCCATTCCACTGAATCATAGGCCTTTTGCAAGTCTATTTTTATTATACACCTTGGTGATTCATGCTTCCTTGTGTACCTCTTAACTAATTCATGAGCCATTATAATATTATCGCCTATTTTCCTCCCTGGAATGAATCCAGCCCATGCTTTGCATATAATACCTTCAATCACCTTTTGTAATCTTGCTGCTAGGATCTTGGAGACCAGTTTATATAGTACTATGCAACATGCTATAGGTCGATATTCATTGATTGTTGTTGGATTATCTGTCTTGGGGATCAAGGTGATAGTTGTACAATTAATGACTCTATATAATCTTCATGTTGAAAAAAACATCTGCACTGATAAAGTCACTTCATTGCTAATAATGTGTCATGTTTTTTGGAAAAAGACAACATTGTACTCATCAATACCTGGTTCCTTGTCATCCCCTATACCTTTTAGACCCTCAAAAACTTCTTGCTTAGTAACTTCTGCACATAGTAGCTGCCTTTGCTCTTGATTCAGTGTTGGCCCCTTCTTCATTACTGTTCTATTTACTACTAGAGGACTTCTTGCAGTTGTGCCCATTAGACTCTTATAGAATCTAATGATCTCCTCTTTAATCTTATCTGGTTTGTTTATCTTCCTTCCTACGATAGTTGTCAATTCTTTTAACTGATTCATGTGTTTCCTCTCCTTCATTACAACTGAGAAATACTTAGTATTTGCATCCCCCAATTGTATTCATTTATCTATTGTCTTCCGCTTCATAATGCTTTCTTCAACCATTGACCACTTCTCTAACTTTTGTAAAGCATTTCTTTCCTGTTCCTGCATAATCCCATTTCAATTCTGCTGCATCTGGCTCTGGACTATCCCGAGTTCATTTCTTGCATCTTCCATTTTCTATTCTGCATTTCTGAATGTCCTATTATCAATAGCTTTAGTCTAGATCTGAGTGCTTTGAGTTTCCTCCATATTCCCCTTATGAGCCAAGGGTCTTTTACTATATGGTCAAAGTTATTATGTTCTGCCCAAATATTAAAGAACCTAAATGGACATCTGATACTTATTTGACCATTTCCCATGGAAAGAAACATTGGTGCATGTTCTGATATCCTTGGCAGGTCATGCTCCATTACTACATTTCCTCATTTCATCATTCATTCATAGTTCCCAAAAGCTCTGTATATTCTACTTAAAATTCTGTCTTCAAAGTTATTATGTTCTGCCCAAATTTTAAAGAACCTAAATGGACATCTGATACTTATTTGACCATTTCCCATGGAAAGAAACATTGGTGCATGATCTGATATCCCTGGCAGGTCATGCTCCATTACTACATTTCCTCATTTCATCATCCTTTCATAGTTCCCAAAAGCTCTGTATATTCTACTTAAAATTCTATCTTCCACTCTTTGTTTGTTAGTCCATGTGTAGTAATCTCCTTCCATACGACTTCACTTAGGTTGTCTGCCATAATAGTCTTGAATATCAGCTTGATGAACTGGATTCCCATGAACTCTATTTGTTGGACAGAGTATTGCATTAAAGTCTCATATCACTAGCCAAGGTTTTGTAATGCCTTGGACTAGTACTTTCAAATCTTCCCATAGTAACTTCCTTTGTTCTATTGTATTGAATCCACATATGATGGTCATCATACAGTCAATTTATGTTGGAAGTCATGTTACTTCATAATGCATCATTTGGACAGTTTCTTCTAGCTTTGCTACGTGATAGTTGTTGGTATCCCATATTACTCATATTCTCCTATTACTAGTAGCTAAATAGTTATACAAGTTGTTCCATCCTGGAGCTATGTTTTTTACTAATAAGTTCAGCCTTACTCTCCTTGACCCTTGTTTCAACAATAGCAGTTATTCCTATTTTTTTATTTTCAAAATTTTCTTCACTTCCTTCTGCTTTTAAATTTTATTCAATCCCCTTATGTTCCACACTAGCCAATTCATAATCTTTTTGTTTTACCTCCGATGTCAAGAGGTTCAGTCTGAGCACCATTTACCTCTCCACTCAATATTTGACTTCTTTAATTCTGCTCATAGTACTTGGTGTTTTATCTTTTGGTTGTACTTGCATATTACTCTTTGTGAATTACTCCCGCAAAATCAAAACAAAAATTTTTTGTTTTATGGTGTGCAATTTTGTGATTTTCATGGTATTTTATGTCGTTGTTTGCATTTGTGTGTGTACGTTTATTCATTAAAATTAATTAAAATATAGAAATATGTTGCATGTGCATTTAGTTCATTCTACAATTAGAGGTAATTAAGTTTGTTTTAGAAAAATAAAAAATCATAAAAAATAAAGTAGTTTTGCATTTTTTAAATATTTAATGTTCAAATTGTGTGATTTTATTTTTAATTGCTATTTGGTTGCGTGGTGATTGTTATGGAGAGTTAATTAGCACTTTTATAAGTTAATTTGGTTCTATAGGTTAATTTGAGATGGTTAAAATGTTAGTTTGAATTAATTGTTGAAATAAAAGAAAAGAAGAAAAAAAGAAACAAAATGAACAAAAATAAAGAGGAAACTTAGACCAGGCCAATTTTTCCACAAGCCCAAACCATATTTTATCACAGGCCCAATCCAAACACCCCTTCTACCCGGTCCAGTCAGTCAAGTCAAGAGACCGGCCAGACGACGTCGTTTCAGCCCCAACAGATCTCAGATG
The DNA here is from genome assembly GCA_032618575.1 of Nicotiana noctiflora. Classification (NCBI taxonomy): domain Eukaryota; kingdom Viridiplantae; phylum Streptophyta; class Magnoliopsida; order Solanales; family Solanaceae; genus Nicotiana; species Nicotiana noctiflora. The sequence continues at coordinate 8,043 of JASVEL010010953.1, forward strand.
TTGATTTCATTCGATCAGACGGTCCAGAATCAACAATCATTTTAAATATACACAAGGCCAAACCGACCCACCCCCTCACTTACTCCATAGTCTTCCTCACCCCAAACCCTAGCGACGCCCCGCCCCCAAACCCTCCTCTTCTCCGGTGGCGGCGCTGGTCTCAACCAGTCCCAAATTTACACACATAAGCCATTTAACCACCCTGAACACGATTCCAACCCTCGTTTGGATCAAATCTCCCCCATCTTCTCGAATATTCATTTGAAGATTCGAGCCAAATGGAGCTCCATCCCAATCCACCCCACACTCACACCATACCATCACTAGACTTCCTTCATCACCAAACCACCATTGGTTTGAGTCAAATCCAACCAGAAACCGTCGAGCCCCAAATCCGAGTCTCAAGAACCCTAAAACTCAAAATTAGGGATTTCATCTAAATCAAAGGGAATTTGGGTCTAATAGACCTTAATTGAGACATTTTCATTTGAAAACAATTCAATTAAGGTCCGTTCGATTTCAAAAACCCAATTTCAAGTCAAATCCGAGATTGGCCCAAGTCTGTTGGTTTCTAAATTCTTCTCTTAAGGTATTCCCTTCTTTCTTTTCTTTCTTTATTTATTTTTGTGTACTTTTTGTTTGTTTTAATTGTTCTGTTATTTGTTCATCTTGTCCGATTGTTATTAATTTTTCCGTTTCTTCTCTTCAAGACCTTTTTCTTCGATCGCTTCTTATTTCTGATCAATTAATTATAATGTTTGTGTGTTTGGATTGTTTGAATTGGTGTTGGTTGATCCATACCCCCGGCCCCTCAATGTGCCCGAATCACAAATTCGTAAGTCGAGTATTTGTTATCGATTATATGTATTGTAGTCAACTAACAAATGTCATCGTATAATTTCGTGAGTTTGTCGTTTCAAATACTGGACAATGGCAGCACTGTTAGTGTTGATTTAAGTCCATTTTTTATTCATTTTTTCTTAATTAGGGTTGAAATTGGTTATAGCTGTGATCTTAATGGATTAATTGGCATGCTAATTAAACACCAAAGACACCCAAATTGGTGTTCAAAAGGATTAAAAGAGGGTCCACTAGTGAATTCATAGCTTGTTTAGGCATTAAGTAGTGGAAACAAGAGTCATTCTTAGTTTAATATTGAAAATATGCATTGCACATGGAAAAGTTAGTGGAATCTGCAGGGGCAGCATGGTTTCCACTGCAGTTTTTTTGAACTTTAGAGTTTTTTATATAAAACCTATGTTTAAACAAATGTTTGAGTGGAAAATCATATGTTAAGTGGGCTGGACAGTATTTTTAATAATTAAAAAGAGGCTGTTTAGTTTGGATATTAAGGTTATAAAGAGACACATGATAACAGACTTGGGTAGGACACACACACACACATAGTTTGGGGAGAACACACAGATTCATACGAAAAAACGAAGAGTTTAACTCTCAAAATTTGAGAGATTGAACACATAGAAATACAGGGACTAATTTTTAAGGCTGAAACCCCCCTCGTTTCCTTGAAGCTTTCTCTTGTTGCTTCAGTGATTTCATTTTCCTGATTCAAATACACTAGACTGATCTTGAGTGACCTTGGGTCAATATTTTAGTTTTTTGTTTTGTTTTTGGGTCATCGAATCACTCTTGGGTTGAACTTGCTGTGCTGGATGCTGTAATCTGTTATTGCTGTGTTGTTGCTGGGGTTACTAGTATCTGCTGTTTCTGACTACTCTTTCTTCTTTCTTTTATTTCCAATTCAGGTATTTCTTTAGCACTATAAAAATCCATTGTGTGCACTTCAAAGTGTAGATCTGAGGAAACATGCTTTGACATGTCGTTTGTTTGAAACTTTTCAATAACAAGTCAATTTCTAGACTAATGTGTATTAAGGTTGAGGTCTGAACTTGTAAGCCTAAGCTTCAATATTGGATGCTTATAAATTTTTAAGTTTGGGCTCTAATCTGTTTAAAATTATGCAATCCTTTGTTGTTAGAGACTATGTCTCATATATTTAGATTGTTGGAATTATTTTGTTTAAGCCCTTGTAATATTGTAGAAGATGCAGAAGTTTTGTTTATTTTTTTTACCATATTGTGACATGATAATATAAACCTAATTATTAGCCATATGTACAGCTTGTATTCGTGATATGAATTATTAGAACAAGTATGTATAGGCCCTCTATTTCATGCTTAAGAAAATTGAGAGAGTTTGACGTCCATTGATTATTGGAAGCATTTCTTTCATGTGAAATGGTGTCTGGGTTCTTTTCTCCCTCCCATGCAATGATGTTATAAAACTTGGAGTGGTGTAATATCACTTTCTCTGGGTTGAGAACATATATATGCTAAAGACTTTCACAAGTTGTAGAGAAAATCAAAGGTTATCAATAAAATGAATTGGAAGTTGGCATATTTCTTAAAAGAAGTTATTTTTTGACACTTTGAATATTAGTTTGGGAAAGTCTTGTAATTTTGGTACGAACAAATGGCATTGATAGTTTCTATTTGTTTCCTTTTAGTTACTTATAGGTGTGTAGAATTTTAAAGTGAAAAATAGTATTCCAAATGTGCCACATTCTTTAAGTCAGTAGTATTTCATGATATAATCCATATGTATTAAAATGTCTTTATCCTAGGAAAAGGTAAAAATGTTGTTAGGCTCAAAAAGTGTTGTTAAATTCTCGACACAGGAATGAACTCATACACGGATAGAATATTTGAGGCGAGCCTTGCCAAATAAAACACACAAGCTGCGGGATCCTCAATAAATGGTTATAATAATTGCTTAGACTTCGGGATTAACCATTTAGCGAATTGCTCTGTCTTCCATAAAATAATAACACGTTAGTTTCTTTAGGCACGTGTTAATAATCTTACCTCCCTAAACTCGGGTGCATATTTATGTGACTCAAATCCAAATCTCAACGGAGTCTAAACGTATCAACAACCACGTGTACATTGATGTGACATGGTTCGAGATGCATTTTCATGACGTTGCAAAATAATAATAATCGAAAGCGGTAAAGAGATAAAATTTGCACAAAGGTAAAGACATGTATTAAAAATCAGATAATTTATGCCAAATATGACAGTTGAGCGACCGTGCTAGAACCACAAAATTGGGGAATGCCTAACACCTTCTCCCGGGTTAACAGAATTCCTTATCCGGATTTCTGGTTCGCGGACTGTTAAACGGAGCCTTTCTTTTTCTCGATTCGGGATTCAACCAGTGACTTGGGACACCTTAAATCTCCCAAGTGGCGACTCTGAATTAAATAATAAATTCAGTTTCGACTGTCCTCTGGGTTCTTTTCTCCCTCCCATGCAATGATGCTATAAAACTTGGAGTGGTGTAATATCATTTTCTCTGGGTTGAGAATATATATCTGCTAAAGACTTTCACAAGCTGTAGAGAAAACCAAAGGTTATCAATAAAATAAATTGGAAATTGGCAAATTTCTTAAAAGAAGTTATTTTTTGACACTTTGAATATTAGTTTGGGAAAGCCTTGTAATTTTCGTACGAATAACTGAAATGACATTGATAGTTTCCATTTGTTTCCTTTTAGTTACTTATAGGTGCGTAGAATTTTAAAGTGAAAAATAGCGTTCCAAATGTGCCACATTCTTAAATCAGTAGTATTTCATGATATAATCCATATGTATTAGAATGTCTTTATCCTAGGAAAAGGAAAATATGCTGTTAGGCTCAAAAAGTGCTGTTAAATTCTTGACACAGGAAAGGAACTCATACATGCATAGAATATTTGAGGCGAGCCTTGCCAAATAAAACACACAAGATGTGGGGTCCTCAATAAATGGTTATAATAATTGCTTAGACTTCGGGATTAACCGTTTAGCGAATTGCATTGTCTTCCCTAAGATAATAACGCGTTAGTCTCTTTTGGCGCGTGTTAATAATCTTACCTCCCTAAACTCGGGTGCACATTTATGTGACTCAAATCTAAATCTCAACGGAGTCGAAACGTGTCAACAACCACGGGTACATTGATGTGACGTGGTTCGAGATGCATTTTCATGACGTTGCAATTCTCAATAAAATAATAATAATCGAAAGCGGTAAAGAGTTAATATTTGCACATATGTAAAGACATGTATTAAACATCAGATAATTTATGCCAAATATGACAGTTAAGCGACCGTGCTAGAACCACGAAATTCGGGAATGCCTAACACCTTCTCCCGGGTTAACAGAATTCCTTATCCGAATTTCTGGTTCGCGGACTGTTAAACAGAGTCGTTTTTTTCCTTGATTTAGGATTCAACCGGTGACTTGGGACACCTTAAATCTCCCAAGTGATGACTCTGAATTAAATAATAAATCATGTTTCGACTGTCCTTTAATTGGAAAAACTCTTTTACTCCATCGTAAGGTGCGGTGCGCGTCGATAAGGAGGTGTGACACTCTTTACCACTCTTGATCCTTGTCCTGCTTCCATGACCCTAGTGTTCTCATGATGATGAGTGGCTTGGTCTTGTACTGGCATAACTTCTTCACATGTTTGCTGCTTTGTTTTGCCTTTCACTTTAGTTACTCATTGTTGTATTATCTTTTTTTGTCTTCTTTTCTCATCCATGTTCTTGTCTTCTTCCTTCTTGTTGGCATTTATGTCCAATGACTTGGCATGTATCACAAAACTTTGGCTTCCAATCTTAGATATTTAGTTGCAAGAAAGTTCTCCCATTTGGATACTCTACAGTTATTTCATCCTGTAAAGGTTTGGTCACATCAACTTCAATTAGCATCCTTGCATATAATACTCTTAATTTCTTAGCAGTACACTCATCAAGTACACTCATCTGCATACATAGGAGTTCCAATCGAACTAGCAACAAGTAAAAATATTATCGATACTCTTTTTTCTTTGGGGCCATAAACTCATAATGCTACTACAAAATGAATCATTTAAAAAAGTGCGGTCGACGCCCTTTTTCGTTTTTCTTTTGTCAAAAAAAGTTGAGAATATTTTTTAAAAATGTTTAGCAAATACCACTAACTCTAGCTAAAAATATTAACAGATTATCTATTTAATCTAACCATTTGTTAAACGTTAACTAAAAATATATTTACTCAATTTAGCAATTTATTATACTCTACGAAATTTGATAAAATCTAACTTTTTTATTGATAAAGAACAAAGTCATTAATTTACAAACAAAAGAAAACGGAAAATAAAGAGTTATAACATAAACAAACTAATGCAATCTATAAGAGTAGAGAGCTTGTATAGTATATTAACACCTCCGATGTAACATAAATAAACAATTTTAGATAAACTAATATAGTTTTAAATTCAAAGAATACACTTGCATATTTTAGTAAAGAAATGTAAGATTTCACTTTTCTAGAAAAAATTTATCCTTAAAAAGTAAAACAGATCTGTAGAATATTTCGTGTTGGATTTGAATGAGATCAAGTATAAAATAATAGACAGTAAAGTAGAGATAAAAAAATAGAAAATTTACCTTATATACCAAAGCTTTACACCTTATTTATTATAAATAAAAAATCTTCTAAAATATTATTTTCTATAGCTACCTTTTAGTTTTTATAGTAAAATATGTGTTTATGGTTACTTTAAATATGTTGTCTAATATTTCTCTCTCTCATTCTTTCAGTTTATTCTCTTCCAAAATCATCGCATAGTATCTTATTTTTCACTACACAATCTCTCTTTAACACCGCCATTGTCTTCCCCGTTGTTGAACCACAATTCTCTCCTTTATTTGTAGGTTCTCGTTCTAGATTGTTCACAAACCCTAGAGTAGATTTGTCACGACCCAAATTTTCCCCCCTCGGGAGAAATGTGTGCCAGGCAAGTCAATCCCTTGGCCTAATTACTTCATTGTTCAATTACTTGTCTTTAACAATTATAAAGCAATAACGTGTAAACAACGAAAATTTTTGATTAAGCTGAAGAAAGCAATAAAATATCTAAACATGTAACTATTAAAACTGATTAAGCCTTTACCACCCAGAACTGGTGTCACGGTGTCACAGATGATCTAAGAGTGCTAAATACAAGTCTGAAAATAAAAGATATAGTGTCTCAGAATCAAGAGATGAAACAGGAAATAAGTAATAGAGGAGACACCAGGGCCTACGGACACCTGCAGGTCTACCTTGGATCTCCGCGTAGACTGAAGGTAGCCACCTAATATACGGTCCGAAGTCTGCAGCACTGGGATCAACACAAAAAAGTGCAGAGTATAGTATCAGCACAATCGACCCCATGTGTTGGTAAGTGCATAGCCTAACCTCGGCGAGGTAATGACGAGGCTAGGACCAGACTACCAAATAAATATGTGCAGTTCAACTATATACAGTGGAGAAGAAATACAAATATAAATGATCAAGTATGGGAGGGGTAGCATGTTGCGGGGGAGATATCAATTTCCATATAAAAGACAACAAGAAAATGAAAGAAACAACATATCTCGGATGTCAACAAGGAATCAGAAATCAACAAATGCACGGCATCACCCTTTGTGCTTTTACTCTCGTCCTCACCAAAGCAATCATGTAATAAAAATTATGCACGGCATCACCCTTCATGCTTTTACTCTATTCCCTCAACATATAAACAATATAATCAGCATGGAATGATACATCGTGAGGCACGGTATTATCCTTCGTGCTTTACACTCTTTCCTCACAAAATTAGGCACGACATCAGCCTTCGTGCTTTAACACTCTCTTACCAAAACAATGCATAATATCACCATTCGAGCTTTAACTCTCTTCCTCACCCAAACAACAATCACAAACAAATAGGAAAGGAAATAAATGAAATTTGCAATAACAATTCTAGCAAGGGAACAATAATTTAACGACAAGTCTCGGCAAGAGACAACCTCAAAACAACAATAATAACATCCCGGCAAGGGAGTCAATAAAACAATTCTTTTCTCATTCTCACCTTCGTTTCACAATTCACTTCACAACCCGAGCCAATGCTCCAAAGGTTTCAATTATCGCTCATACTTTCATAATTTGTTATACAACTTGAGCCAACGCTCCTCAATGATCAACATCACAATTACTTCCACGAACTTTGCCCAACAATTTAAAATCATCATCAAGACATGAGTAATGCGACGAAGTCATAAAAATCACATTAAGAGACTCACGGGCATGCTAGACACCAATATATAGTTACTCATCACCATGCCGATACATCATACTCAATAATTATCAAATAGAAAATAGGACTCGACTCCTAATCCATCAAGCTAACCAAACACTTACCTCGATTCCATGAACACAATTAACGTCTCAATTATCGCTTTACCTCTTGATTCCACCACCAATCCGCTCGTATCTAGTCACAGGTTACTTAATTACATCAATAAATGCTAAATGAATCAATTCTAATACATGAAGATGAGTTTTCTAAAGTTTTACCCAAAAAGTCAAAAATTTCCTCCGGTCCCACATGGTCAAAACCTGAGGTTCGAACCAAAACTCGATTACCCATTCCCCCACGAACCCAAAAATATAATTTATTTTAAAATCGAACCTCAAATCGAGGTACAAATATCCAATTTTTAAAAAATCTAGGTTCTATCCAAAACATCCAAATTCCCTCGTGAAAATTATTGATTTGAGTTGAAATCATGTTAAAAGATGTTAAGGATTGAAGAAAACTAGTTAAAAATGACTTACAATTGATTTGGAAGAAGAGTTGTTCTTCGAAAATCACACTAGGGTGTTTTATGTTTTGAGAGGATATGAAAATGGGTTAAAATTCGTCTAAGTATAAATATTGCAGGTCTCAGATGTGGAATTGCGAACAGGGATTAACAATTGCGAATCCCGACCTTTATTAGGTTGGAAAATGCAAAAAACCTTTTGCATTTGCGAGATGGGAATCGCGACTACACCGTCGTATTTGTGATTCAAGGCTGAAACATGGGTGATCGCATTTGCGATCAAAACCTCGCATTTGCGAGCAAAGACATGCCTGGGTTGTTTCGTATTTGCGATCCAACCTTCGCATTTGCGAGCCAGGCTTCGCAAATGCAAAGCCTGCAGGCTTGGTTATCCAACTAAAATCTTCAACTTTCTAAGTCTAAAAACCAACCCTGTGTCCTATCAAAAACTCACCCGAGCCCTTGGGGCTCCAAATCAAACATATACACAACTTTAAAAATATCCTACGAACTTATTCGTGTAATCAAATCACCAAAATAATGTCACGAACATCGAATTAAACCTCAAGATCAATGAAATTTCTCAAAACTTCTTTAAACATCAAATTTTGCATTTAAGGTCCAAATCACGTCAAATGGATTCCGTTTCTTACCAAACTTTACCGACAACACATATAAATTATATTGAATTTGTACCGGCACTGGAACTATAATACAGGCCCGATACCACATGTTTTGCATAGCATTTCACTTTCAAAAATCTTTATATTTTCAAAAAAACTATTTCTTTAGAAAATTTATTTCTCGGGCTTGGGACCTCGAAATTTGATTTCGGGCATATGCCCAAGTCCCATTTTTCCTACGGTCCCTCTAGGCCCATCAAATTACGGACCCGAATCCGTTTACCTAAATATTGACCGAAGTCAACTTAGTTCATTTTAAAGCCAGATTTTATTATTTTTCACAGATTTTCATATATAGACTTTCCGGCTACACGTCTGGAATGTGCATGCAAATCAAGGTGATGCTGAAAGTGATTTTTAAGGCCTTGGAATATAGAATTTACTTTAAAAATAAGTGATGACCTTTTGGGTCATCACAAGATTTTGCGGATGGGCGATGGCAAAAATTTGTTGACAAATACCTTATAAACTTGCACTGTAACAGCAACAACATATCAAAATTGCACCATGATTTTCCTTCAAAAGTTGTTTCTCATATGATGTTACTGTCTGAGTGCTTTTCGCCATCACTCATAAAGTCAAAGAACTCAACTTGATTGTATCCAGTGTATTGACATAGGAGATTTTATCCAGTATACAGTGGTTTTACTGAATTGATTTTAAATATCGACATGAGAGAGGAAAGGATAGTGGAGACGGTGGCAGCGGCTCATGAAATTAGGAATATGTTTGGGATTTTTAGTTTGTAGAGTGATTTTCTCTTTTTGTATTTATATGTATTCATAAGGCACATGTTTATACAATAATTTTATCTTTTTGATTTAGATGTATTTATATGTATTCGATAGGGCATTCATTTATTTTTATTTTGTGCAGTAATTTTTGACTATGGTATTTAGATGTATTTATATATATTTGAGTTCATACAATAACATTTTTAAATACATTGTTAGTTTTATCATTTTAATGTTATTCATCAATTAGTTGTGCATTCAATCTAACTGTATTCATCTGTATTTTCAACCTAACTGTATCTATTTGTATTTAAAATAACAATACAATGAAATACAATAAAATACTTTCAATACAAATAAAAAATCAATTAATACAGCCATGAAATATACCCAATAAAGCAGTAATTCCATGGGTTTGGAAAAAATAATATATTGTGAATATAAAAATAAACTTGAATACATCGAACAATGTCAGAAAAAAATCTTGGACTGTATCGAGAAAAAAAAGAGGGATTGAAACTCTGAATAATGCTCTATTTTTCTTTGTTTAGCGTCTAATATATTTTCTAATAACCTAGAGCTCTGATACCAACTTGTCAAGACCCAAATCCGGTCGTGATGGCGCCCAACAATCAAGCTAGGCTAGTTAGACCAACAATTACTGATTTCATCTAATACGAGTCCCAAATGGACAACCCAAGAAGAATATATGAGTTTAAGAACTCCAATAATAATAATAATGAACGAAATACTGACACTCCCAAAGATCTGGAGTCACAAGTC
>JASVEL010010954.1:0-79329 GCA_032618575.1 Nicotiana noctiflora
CTTTATATGCTTACCTTATTTGTTCATATTCATGTTTTCCCTCTGTTTCATTACTTTTTGTCTTGATATCTCTGTTTGTTTTTTCTATTTTTATGATCTTAAAATCCTGTGCTTCATCTATTACTACTAGGGTTTTTCCTTACTTGTTCATTGTTCATACCTTTCTTCTGTGATATTTTTCTATGTTATCTGTGTTTGTTTCTCTGATTCAAAGAGCCTGTTAGTATTAGGGTTTTCTGTTCATTTCATCTATATTTTATTTTTCTGCTTTGTTTCTCTGATTCGAAAGACCTGTTTAGTATTAGGGTTTTTGTTCATCTTGTTCGTCTTCATACTATTATCTTGTTTTGACTATTTTTGTTTCGAGCATCTTCTTTTCATCTTGTTGTTCTTCTGTTCTGTCTGCTGCAAATCATGTTCTTCTTCTTCTAAGCCAAAAGATCTATCTTTTATCTTGTGCTTTTTCATCTGTATTGTGATTTATGATATATTAGTCTTTAACAACATGATTGTTCCTCTCTTCATGATTCTTTACATGTTTAGTTTAGTCGTCTAGTCATTGATAGCTTTCTTTTTCTCCATGTCATTCTGTTATGCACCTTCATCTTGGTTGTCATATTCTATATTGAAATTGAGTTGATCTAGTGGGTCTAATTAACATCATTTCTTATAGATCCTCTAATTCTTGTGAGCCATGTTTAATTTTTCTTGTTGACTATTTTTGAGAGTTTAGCTTCTGTGTATGTCTATGCCATGAACCTTAAAGGTTTTGAGGTTTTTCAATTATCATCTGACATGAGCTAGTTGTAATTAAGTCTAAATTAATATTGATTGACACTTTGTCACATGAACTTGGGTAATGTGAATTGATTGATTAAGATTCAATACTATCAAATTTTCCCTTCTGAGTTTTACTTAATTGATGCATAATATTTGATCTCATGTGGCTATGTGTGCAATTGCATGTTGAAATGACTGAGTTTGCAATAGTTTTTGTAAGTATGAGCATTTGATTAATACTCATCAACTTTAGGGATTGGTTATAGCTGTTAGTGTTAAGTTTCATAAATTGGCTAGTTTTGAAATAAGTTTAAAACTGAAAATCAAACAAACATAGGTTATAAGATAACAAGTGACCAAAGAGTGGTCAATTTTGCAAATTGACCAACTCCACAAGGTCCAGCACACTGGCCCACCTTAAAAAGGCTAGTTGAGCAACAAATGGTGCAAGTCTGCAAGTACAGACTCACCAAGGCTCATTTGAGCCTTGAAACACAGGTGGCTAGGTCTACAAAGACCTTAGCCCAGCCTGTGTTCAGTTAAATAGGCTAATTAATGTAAAAGATTGGCTAAGTCTGCAAGTTCAGACTTGCCAAGGCTCATTTGAGCCCTGAACTACAAGTGGCTAAGCTGCAAAGGCTTTGGGCCCAACTGTGTTCAGCAAATGGGTTCAATTACCCAAGCCAAGTCTCAACTTGAGACTGGCTAAAAATTAAATAGTTTAAATACAACAATAAAGCAGGCTAGTCCTGCATTTAGTTTAAAAATGAAATAAAAGGTCTTAATTAACTGAAAATGAAACAAAAGAGGTTAAAATTGAAATAGTTCCTTAAAAGTAGAACTGGCCAGTCCTTAAATACCAATGCAAGGACTGGCCATTAGTTAAATAAATCCAAAATGCTGAAAACCTGACCTAGGTAGGTCAGGTAAATCAATAATGACACTAAGGGTATAAAAGGAAGCCAAATAGGTAAAATAGTGAATTATATAGAACATATAGAGTTATGAGAGTCATTTGTACCCCTGATTTCTGCAATTTTGCAGAGATTAAAGGGTATAATGGTCTCCCTAAAAAGGAAAATAAGTAAAAATCTCTAACCCTTCGGGATACTTTGGTAAAAGCCTTAAAAGGGAATCTAATAGAACCTTCCAGCACATGCTCGAAGGGAATTGATAACAGAAATTGGGGCCTTAATGTAAGTTTAGCAATTTTAAAGGGGGAGAAGTGGGATTTAATCCCATCCTTTCTCCCCAAGAAATCAGCCACCCTTACACCTATAAATACCCCAAAAAAGAGTGAAATAGGGGCTGGCTTTTGATAAGAAAAGTTCAGAGAAAAAGTAGTAATATAGGAAGTAGTTTTTCCGGGCATTTTTGAGTGAGGGCCTCTGATATTCATCTGTTCTCGTGGTTTTCTGCTTGAGTTCTGCTTGGATTCTTATTTTGCTGTTGCTATGGTTTTTCTATTTGTTGATATTCAATCCCACTGTTGCATTTGCTGTTCGAGTCTATTGATGTGCTTACTTGCTTAATCCCCTAGACTCATTGGTTTCTACTTGCTGATTCAGGTACACTTCTATTAAAAAATGAAGCTGTAATGGAATTGCTGAAATAAAAATGAAGTTCCAGCTTGATTCATGCTTTACATTGTATTTTGTAGTGTAATATCTTCGTAGCTATTTAGTATTGGCTTAGATCTGTAGTATTGATGTAGTATAGTATGTGATAGCAGAAAAACAAAGACAAAACAGTGTAATAGCTAGTATTGTAGTGGTAGTGTAGTCATAATAGTATCTCACCTAGTTTAAATAGGTAAAACACTAAAATATAAGTTAACTAATCACAGTTTTCAAACCACTAACGATTCTTCACAGAAGTTTTGTAAATCATAATCATATAGCTAATCATATGTTGTAGATCTGCATTTAAACGTAGATAAGCTTCAAAAAATAGAAAACGTTAGATCAAACAGTAATTCATTCATAATTGGGTTAATAATTTGGTAATGAGATAAGCCGCAATGAAATCAGTAGTATAGTTATGCCTAAGTCTTTGAGCCACATGAATATAGGTACTCGAAGTTGAACAATTGAGTGATTAGATTGTAAAAAATCATGCTCGTATAATTAGTTAGTTTTAAAGGACCAAAAGTTCAGATCGGATTAAGTCTAAAGGGGAATAACCAGATAAAGTAACAATCCAATTAGAATCGAATTTGTGATGGCAAAGCTTAGCTCATAATGAAACCAGTGGTATAATCGCAATTCTGTGTATAACTCATCTTAGTCTTAGATAATCTATAGGTAATTAGTTTAACTGTTCTTCAAGCCTCACATATAATCGAACCATTTTTTTTAATTTTTTCAACTAGTAAATAACTCAGATGTTAGTGTATACTCATTAGTGGAGGTCGAAATTAGAGACAATCTGTTAATTCAAGTCTTGTATACAGTAGATAGTTGTAATTCATAGTTAACATTAACAGTTTTGTATAGTGATTATCCTTTTCATGAATAAAAATGCAATTGAATTCGTTCCCAGTTATTTATAATTGTTCTGTTATATGTTTATCATTTCTATTTTTATCATTAATGTTCCCATTCGGTTTGGGCCCAACATATAACGTGGGCCTGAACCATGATGCAAGGCCAATTGGGGTTGTTAAGTAGAAGCTCGAAAATAGCCCGGGTCTTTAAGACCTGGGCAAGACCAGCGCTTGTTTAAGTATGAATGTGGAGGCCCAGGCCCAATAAAGGTAATGACAATGGCCTGGGCCCAAGTCTGAAATAAGAAGTTGAAACATGACTAAGGAAAAAACCAATATAGATAACTTAGCACGTACACGTAAGATTGGAACTTTAAAATATAATTGGGACGAGCCTCGCACAACTCTAAATAGTGGGGGCCCCTTTAGCAATGAGATAATTCATAAATAGACCCGGGAATGCTACTTGTAAACTTCATGGCCTCTCCCAAAAGAATTAAAAGCCGATAGACTCCAATAGGCACGATTTAATATACCTTCACTATGAACGAGTGTGCACTTGGTGCAACACAAACCCTAAATCCCGGCAAAGCCGAAATGTACCAAAAGTCACAGGCGTACTGGTTGCGGTGTAACTCGAGGTGCGTTTTCGCGATGTCGCAATTCTGTAAAATATTAAAGTAAAAGCACATACGTATTGTTAAAATTTATAACAAGTCAAACAAGATTCGAGAATGATGATTGAGAGACCGTGCTAAAACCACGGAATCCAGGAATGCCTAACACCTTTTCCCGGGTTAACAGAGTTCCTTATCCAGGTCTTTATTTCGCGGACTGTAATAACAGAGTCAATTTCCTCGGATTCGGGATTAATTGATGACTTGGGACACCCTTATTTTCTCAAGTGACGACTCTAATAATTTAATAAAAAACCCGAACCGATTGTTCTTTATGTGGAAAAACTCCTTCCTCTTTATTGTTATATCCGTCTCGGGTATTTGAACATTGAGGTATACCCTACGTATCTTTCCAAACGGATCGGTACAAAAACCTCTTTTCAGGTATACATCTTTATACGGGGTAGTAAAAAGGGAGGTGTGACACTGTTGATACCCATTTTTTCCTAAGTATTTTTTATACCCAAATATTGCCAAAATAGCATATTGGTGCATATATAAGCACATCAAAGAGTTTTGACATTTTTGATGATTTTAAGACCAATTTATCGCCTATTGTCACACAAAAAAATCCAATAATTATTCGCAAAATTATCATTTTGGTGAATGATTTATTTTATTATCACATTTACACCTAAATATAGTTAAATTGATTTTCGCATATTTTCTACAAATTTGTTTGGTATTTTAAAGCTAAATTGCATACAATTGCAATTATAGCCTATCTTATAATTTATGACATTTTACACTTATAAAATTAGTCTCAGCAAAGTTTAATTAATATTTATATAATACATATTTACCCAGTACATTTAATTTGTTTTTAAAATCAGTATTACTATTTTTATAAAATTAAAAGGGGAAAATTGGCTATTTATGATTTGGCCTTATTGCATTTTAATTTTAGCCAAATTGTCACTCCATTTAAGCCCCAATATAAAACACAGTTACTCAGCCTAATTAACACGCCTACCCGACCCATACCCTTTCCTATCATACCCAAACACGTTCCCCATTTAACCTATTTAATCCCATCCGTTAATCCTTTAGATCAACGGCTCACCTCTTCCCTTTACTTTTTTTAATTCAAAAGACCCTAAAACCCTACCTAATTTTTCTCAACCGCCACCTCTGAATCTTCTCCTCTCTCAACTCCCCCTCAACTTACCTCAAACCCTAGCCGCCGCCTCTCATCAAAATCCTAATCTATGGCTTCTCAATCTCATCAAAGGCATATACTAGCCTCTCATGGCTTTTGTGTGCTCGCTTCTAAAGGTCCAATGAACAGATCTTGAAGGGTTCCGACCAAGCCTTTGTTCGATGACTGTTCTTCGGTCGTCTTCAACCTTTGTCCGGCCAGTCATGGCTATTTGATTTCGATCTTTGACTTCTCTATTTAGATCGATCATTTCCAAAGACTATCTCATCACATGGTTTTTCTACGAAACCCTAATCTCAAAGGTTTCTTCGATTTATTTTAGATTTGTTCTGGATCTATGCGTGTGTAAACCGTCTATGCATTTTTCTCAAAGATTTTTTATTTGTTTTTTGTTTCAGAAACTCTTTATTCTTCAACTAGGGTTTCATGTTTAGTTATTTCAAATCTCTTCTCTGATTCTCGGCATGTTTTACTGTGTTTTGTTTGTGTTATCTTCTATCTGAGTTACCATGTTACAAATCCTAATTTTCTTGGTATTTTGTTTGAGTTTATTGGTCGTTTGATTTGCCTTATTTTTCATCTGAGTTAGCATGTTGAAAACCCTAATTTTGGAATTTTGTTTGAGTTTCTGTTTGTTATTCACTTCATTTACCTTCTTCTATATCTGAGTTAGCATATTGAACACCATAATTTTGGGCTTATCCGAGATCTTGAGCCTGTTTATTTGTTTATATGCTTATCTCCTCTAAACTCGTTTGTTTTTCGAAAACCCTAGTTTCTTTGGGGATTATTCGATTTCTTTGATGTTGTTTGTGTAACTCGTTTGTTGAGATTGTAGTGTGTTTCAATTCTCTTGACTATTTTGGTTCTGAGTCCTTTGCATGCTTCTGATCTTATTCTCTATTGTTAAACACCGAAACTTGACTATCATGCTTTGAATATCTTCCTCTTACCACTATATGCTGTTATTTTGCCATAACTTGGCTTCATGTGTCTATTACTTGTGCATTCATTTATATATACTAAGTTCCTTTTGTTATTGGTTCTCAAAACTTGTGATTAATTTTTTAAAACTTTTCCTTTGTGAAATTCTGATTTTACTCGGCTGTTAAGGGGTAATTGATTCTTTTTCTTTGATTGGCCTCCCCGAATCTTTTCAAAAATAATTTCAATCCCTGTATTTAGACTTAATTGCCTATTGTATTACCTTATTGCTTCTTTTATGGAAACAACCATTCTACCTACAAGGCTTATTCTCCCTTTCCTTATTTAAATCCTGTTAGTATCCGTTTGAATAAGAATCCCCTGATTAACGGGGAGTCTTATACTAATTTAATTCTGATTTGTGACCATGCCATATTTCTGATAAATGTGTACTTGTTACCTTATTTCTCTACAAGTTTTGAAAGCTATAAATACTCTCATCCCTTCTCTTTGAACACACACGAACATAGAAAGCAATCTGAGTTTAAAAAAAATAAAAAATCACTCTCACTTAAAAACTCTTTCCCTCTTTCTGCTACTTCTGTTGTTGTGGATTTTGTTTACTCTACTTTCTTCTGCACTTTTTGCTTCTCTACTGGTATGTCCCAGTTAATTTACATGTCTCAACAACAATGTGTTTTACTTCTGCCTACTTTTGTTCAACCCTTTTAGTTAACATTTGTTTCTAGCATGTTGTAATATGTTTTCCCTTCCATTGTAATTCAATGTTTAATTTACATGTGCATCCTATCAGTTGTTTGTCATGTACTTGATACTTTATGAATCCCAAAGCCTCATATCCCATTTGTATGCTTTAAGTTATGGTTCAGAAACATGGCAATGTCTGAAATCATTGTCCATAGTTGTGAACTGGACCTTTTGGGGTCCTAAGCTTGTCAATTTCCCATCCCCATTCGCTATTTGTGTGTATGGTGAGTAATAGCCTTGGCCTGCCAGTACTTTTGATTACTGTTCAGACCATGGCTTGACCTCCAGTAGGTCTGTACTCCCTAAATGTTTGATGATAAGTGTGGTCAGGGGTGTGCCAGTCTATATTGTTGCTGGGCATGACCACCAACCTGCCTGGGTAGTCCTTACCCTTTTTCAATTGCACTTACACTCAACTCCTAGAATTTAAGTTCTTCCCCTCTTGTGTGAGCCTTGCCTTGGGACCTTTAAGCTCCTTCTGAACTTGGACACATAAGGGCTTGCCCTTCCACACTGCACAACTCAATTTCTATGAATATATTGGGTGTATGCATTACATGGGGTTCCTGAAATCCCTTGGATCTCTAAAATACCTTAGATAAGAGAAGGCTTGGAAATCTGGATCTCGGAACGGTTCAATCTCATATTATTAGGCCTCAAGTCTAAATTAGGTTCCTTGGATACAACTAAGAATTTTTGATGTATTTTGATTATTTCAGTAGTTTCTTTTGGGTTGTAATAATTTGTATAAACTCTAGGAAACTTAGTAAAGAAGGGGGAATGGGATTTATTTTCTGCACAAGGGTAAGCACCATGTCTATCGGTTTTAAACTTTCATTTTTGCATATCCGCCTAGAAATCATGCCTTTAGGTTTTAAACTTTTATTTCTACATATCCATCTAGAAATCATGCTCATATGGGTCGTTTGGTAGGAGGTATAAGAAGGTATTATGCTGGTATAAAAATTTAATACCACCTTAGTACTTTGTTTGTTTAACAAACCACGTATAAGTTATCACATGGTTAAATTAACACCGGGATAACTTACACCTTATAGAGGGTGAGGTAATTAGCACCGGTATAACTTATACATTCTTACAAATTATACAATTGTCATATTTAATACAACATACCAAACAATGGATAAAAAATAATTCAATAATAACTAATCACATCATCTTATCCCAATATAACTTATACCAGTATAACTTATGCCGGCATAAGCCGTATTCAAACCAAACGACCCATTAGAATAGAGAGAGGGGGGAGGTATGTGCGCTGATTTGTGCTATATTTTTGGGTAAAAATAATTTTGATTACAAATAGTAATATTTCTTATTGTGTGTTTGGCTAAAGGGTGCCAATATCTTAAAGTGAGTCTCTTTTTTGCGAATTGTTAGGGTAAGTTGTCACCTGGTGCCAAATTCCCCTAATTTTTTGCTAGTTGAAACTACGTCTGGGTAAAATCCACGGGCCTACTAACAAAAAAGCCCAATTAACCCATTACGGATAGCCCAAATATCCCATCAACAATATGGGCTACAAACCCTAGTAACCCAACCCTAATATCAATCTCGATGTACTGACAAAAAAGAAAAGAAAAAAAATCTAATCAACTTCCCCTATATATAAAAATCTCATAAGCATATCTTTATTTTGCTGTCTCTTCTCTCTTCAACCAAATTTTTTTTTTCGGATTGCACTTTTGCTACACAGTCTGATATAGTGAAAAGCATAGTCGTTAGATTTCGGATCAGAGAAAATGGCAGAGGAAGAAGTGATGGTGGAAGCAACAACAACAAGCGGCCCGGTTCCATCGGATCATCACAAGAGAAAGCTGGAAGATTTGGACCCTGAAGAAGTCGGGTCTGACCCGAAACCGGAAGCGGAGTCGGATTCCGTGCAAAAACCTCCTGCTGATGAGGAAGATGTTGATGGGTCTGAAGCTAAAAGACCTCGTTTGGAGGATAACAAAGCTAATGGATTAGGTATTAGAGCTAACCCTCGGTAGAATATAGTTTGTTTTAAAGTTTTGCATTGTGATGTTTGTGCAGTTTCTTGGGTGTTTTTTGGTCGTTATTGGTGTTTTTTCTTGTATAAAGATAAAGCTGATCATTTTGGTGGTTTGCTTTATGTCTTGCATTTCTTGGAGCGATTTAACCTTTCAGAGATTTATACGTTTAGAAAATATACAGAACTTCTACAACATTTTATTTGCATTTTGCATAATATTGCATGATATGAGTTTAAATGGGATAACATGGTCACTGATTCATATAGCGGTCCCCAACTTATTTGGGACCGATGTTGTTGTTGATGTTGGGGTGTTGCCTTATGCCTTGCATTACGGAATGTACAATATTTTAGCTCCTTATGATGTGAAATTATTGTGATGGAAAATTGTTTTGAGTAACTACTTCTGATCTTTGTGGAAAATACTTGAGAAAGGGAATTGTGTTTTTTGCTGAGCACTTGAAGTGGGCTGTGTAGAAAGAGTGGATATCTGTGTAGTGAATGTTTATAGTGAGTTGATATTTTGTTGAAGAGTATTTGGAATTGTTGTAAAATGTGAGAAATATCAAAGATTGTGTATGGGAAGTTTGAAGAGTTCTTTTTACTGTTTTTCTAGCAGCCCAAAATGGTTATGAGGAGAAGATAGAGGAAGAGCCGAAAGAAGATGACAATGTGCAGCCATCAGATGCAGAAAAGAATGATGCTCACCCAGAGGTGTCTCAAGAAGTAGCCACGGAAGTTCCCGAATCAGTTAGCGAACAACATGCTGATGCTGATCAGCAAACAGGGGATGTTGAACATTCTGACGCTGAAAAGATTTCCGAGGCAGAGAAGAGTTCACAGGTAGATGAACCATCTAAAGGTGACATTCAGGAGCTTGATGTAGAGAAGAGTACACCGTTCGATGAGCCGTCTAAAGGTGAAGGTGACATTGAGGAGCCTGATGCAGAGAAGAGTACACAGGTCGATGAGCCGTCTAAAGGTGACATTCAGGAGCCATCAGCTGAAGCACCTGAAACAGATGGTGTTCAGCTCGATCAAGAGCATCCAGCCTCTGATGATCCAACAATTACTCGCAAAATGGAGGTCCCCAATAATAAGGTGATGAGAAGACGGCATCTTGTCGAAAAAATTGTTTTGTTTATTATGAAGTCCGAATTTATATTCTCCTAGTGGGGTAATTAGCTAGGCATGTGGAGAACTCCTGGCATTTCGTACATAAGCAGCCAGTTTAACAAGCTTTAAAGTATATCAATTGTGTGCCGAATTGAGTCACTTTCATGTGGGAAAATGACTATTTCTTTTGATGTTAAAGAGTGAAACAGAGATGGATATTTTCGGAGCTACACAAGGTGAAAATCTTAAATCAAAAAAGCCTGGTGATAAGAATATTTTTGGTCTTGATTAAGTTGACACCTGTAGGATTCGCTGTGGATATTATTTGGTCTTCCTGTGTGCTATTTCACCTTGTCCAGCATTTGACTTGAATCTTATAGAGTTCTATGTAACTGGTACAGGTTGGGGTTCTTATTGGAAAATCCGGGGATACTATTCGATACCTGCAATACAACTCGGGAGCTAAAATTCAGATAATGCGTGATGCTGATACAGATCCACATGCTGCAACCAGGCCTGTCGAACTGATTGGAACGTTAGAAAATATAAATAAAGCTGAAAAATTAATAAAGGATGTCATAGCTGAGGTATGTGGTTTGTCTTATGACCATTTCCTTTTGTCATCTTCCCAACTTTTATGGGTCACAATGTTGGCTCTTTAGGCGGATGCGGGTGGTTCTCCTGCACTTGTGGCTAGAGGCTTTGGCACTGTGCAGGCTGTGGTTGGAGAACAGATCGAGATACAAGTTCCAAATGAGAAGGTTGTATTTCTTACTTGTTCCACTTTCTTTAACTTTCGTCCCTCCCCAATTCGCCTGGGGACTTTGTGGGGGCAAAGGAGGTTATTATTTTGATTCTTTAGTTTCCATGATTGACAAGGGCGTGTCTTCTTCTCTTGCTCTAGGTTGGTTTAATTATTGGAAAAGGTGGGGAAACTATCAAGAGCCTTCAGACAAGATCAGGGGCACGAATTCAGGTATTGATAACCCTATGATTTCACATATTTTGTGCAAAATAGTTTTACTGTTAGAGGCAATCAATTCACTTGGATAAATTATCAAAATTAATGTTCTACTATTTCCCTAGTTGGTTCCACTTCCTTCTGATGGAAAAGAATCTAAAGAAAGAACAGTGCGAGTGACTGGTGATAAAAAGCAAATTGATATGGCAAGAGAGATGATCAAAGAAGTCATGAGTCAGGTTTGTTTGGATGTTCTGCCTTATTCTTTAAGTGCGCTTGTGTGAGGTCCATTTAGGTGTATTCAATGCAGTTTAATATTTCAGATCAGTATTGCTGATACAAACGCATTTCATTTCATTTATGTTAACGGCCATTTCTTGAACACTTTTTCTATAAGTAACTGTTTCTTGAATACGCATAATTGATACTGTGACATGCCTACAATTGGGTTTGAGCCTGGAATTTTGGACAGAAATGTTTGTTTAGGAACTATCAGTAAATATCAGATGCAAATCTCGGACTTGAGTAACATAAAGCAGTGTGTTCTTTATATAACGTAGTATATTTTGAGCCCTCATGGCTTTACTTTTGTGGCAAGAGTGCAGTGTATGTCGTGTGAGTAGATGTCACTAACTCAAACCCTGATACCGGAAAAGCCTAATGTTTAAGTTGAGAAGGGTAGATGATGGGCGGCTGCCCTGAGTTTACTCAGTTATCAATAATTAACTCACTATAATTTCTTAATCTGTTGAATTTGATGTATGTGTTATGGAAAATCGTGTAGAATGAAGTTATGCCTCCTGTTTTCTGTTTAGCAGTTATTTATTCTTGTATAAAACGACAGTTTACAAGTTCAATTAGAAGTTACATGTTAAGAATAAACGTATTTAGCTGATCTTCTGAAGTAATAGTATGGCTCTTACCAGTAGGAGGGAACTAACGAGTTTTTGGAACATTTGCATGTTTCTTAGTGTCACTAGGCGGCATTAAGTTCTCTGCTTACAAGGGGTCAGTGTTAAAACTCTCTTAATGGTTTTACTTGAGGCACTTGTTTAGGTAGAATATGGTGCTGTACTTCTGCCTTGCTCATTGTTTACAAGTTCCACTTGGTGACTTTGCTAGATCTGAACTGCTGAAGGAATGTATTAATGTACTCTTAGGATTAAATTAATTGCCTATCTTGTAGTGGTTACTCTGTTATGTGTGGTGAGTAGGCGTTTTGCATGAGATGAAGAAAAATATCACATGATGGGAGCTTGTTTCTTAGTGAACGTTCATAAAAGTTTGTGTGCCGGGTCAATTGAATACAATTAAAGAGAATGTTGTGTTGAAATGGGATGTCGGTTGCCGTGATTTATATTTGTCAATGGGTGCCAATTTCGGATTGGTTGGCTTTAAAAATGCAGATTTGGATTTTGTCTTTGACATCGCAGCATTGCGTTGGTGTAGCCATAGACAACTACTATTCACTCTCGACCACCGAAGAGAGGTATCAAGCATTAACCCTCGCCATTGCAGATGTTAATAGTTGGTAAGATTGCTTCGAGACTTAAAAACTAAAAATGATAATAATAATAAGGTTATTATATTAGAAGAGTACTCTCTGGATACCCTATGCTCTATGCAAGACACCATGTTGCAAAATGCCATCACTAGTTAAATCATCTTTATTGAGTGTACTGTATCCATGATGAAATCTGATATCATATTATCTTAAACATAGGAGGAGCACTGAATAGTTGGCCTTTTGACTTGCATTAACACATGGTGTTTGGAAGTAGTATGACTACCATGGTTACACAATTGAATGCAATAAAAAAGATGATCTTTATTTAAACTGTATATTGATAGTTCTGCCTTTTGGATACCATGTGCATGTAATTTTGAAGATGCTTGATATGTATTTACTAAATGTCAGATGATGGTTTGTTTAGATCTGAAATAGTATCAAGAAACATCAATCTCTTTTCCTTGATAGTGTTATTGGCGACTCATCTGATCCCAT
This sequence comes from Nicotiana noctiflora, assembly GCA_032618575.1. Classification (NCBI taxonomy): domain Eukaryota; kingdom Viridiplantae; phylum Streptophyta; class Magnoliopsida; order Solanales; family Solanaceae; genus Nicotiana; species Nicotiana noctiflora. Next base: position 12,890 of record JASVEL010010954.1, read on the forward strand.
TTTGGCAGTTGTGTTCGATATTTTCTTGAAGCGTCATTAGATTGTTAATTCTGCTTGTATTCTTTGCATTTTCATCAATGCTCTTGCTATTTACTATTCACGTTTTATTATACCTCAATGCAAGTACAATCCTTGGATCTGTGTATGTATGTTTTCTTGCAGTTGTCATCCTGCTACAGTTCAAGCATCTACAAGTTTCATTTACTTCGTTTGCTGGCAGCTATTCCTGAGCTTGTCTTATTTTTATGCTTATATTTTCTGTTTAAATCTGCAATCATGTGGCTAACTTCTCTAGGTGTCTTTCTTTTTCACAATGGTGCAATAGCCTGTAAGGCAATCAACACAATCTTCAGGTTATGGTCAGCAGGCATTTCGCCCACGTGGCGGAGCTGCTCCCCCACAATGGGGGCCTCGAGGTGGTCATCCTGGGCAGTTTCCAGGTTATGATTACCATCAAAGAGGACAATATTCATCTCGCAGCCCACAATATCCACCTCCTGCCTATGGAAATTATCCTCCACAGCAAGCACCAAGAGGCGGATTTGGTCAGGGTTGGGAGCAAAGGCCTCTAGCCTCTATGCAGGGCCCTCAGTCACAGGTTGGTGTTTATAGTTATCAGTTGCACTATATAGCCAATGCCTCAGCATTTGCTTCCCTCTTTAAAATTCAGACTCCTGCTTTCTGGTCCTTTAACGGGTCTGCCTTCTCAGGCAAACTACAACTACGGGCAGGCACATGGTCCAGATTATGGCCAGTCATACACTCATCACCAAGCACCGCATGGACAAGGCTATGGGCATGGATACACTGATGTAAAATATGATCACCAGATGGCACCACAGAATCAGTATGGAGGACATGGACCTTCTCAGCCAACTTCTTACCCTCAAAGTGGTGCACATCCCAGCTATGGCACACATGAACAATACGGTAAACCTCCTTCATATGGTATGCATCCACAGGCTTCCCATTCGCAACCTTACAGCCATCCCAGGGCTAATCAACCCGGAGAAGTGCCATATCAGCAGGGTCCAGCTCCATCAACTCAAGGATATGGTGCTAGTATGCCGCCGCCGCAGCAGCAGCAGCAGCAGCAATACCCCTATGCATCCAGTGGGCAAATGCAACAAACCTACCCTGCATATGGATCCACCGCTACTGCTGATGGATACAATCACCCACAAGCTGCTCCAGCTTCTGGTCCTGGGTATCCTCAGCAGAGTGCCCAGCCTGTTCCTGGATATGGTCAGCCTGTACCACAACAACCTCCTGCTTATGCCCAAGCAGCCCCTGCTGGAGGTTACAGTTCCTACCCTTCACAGCCCGCTTACACTGAACAGCAGGCGACGAACAGTGCAGGCTATTATCAGGCACCAGTTGACCAAACTTACAGTGGTGCACAGGCTTCAACTACTTATAGCGCACCATATACTGGACAGCAAGCTTATGCTCAACCAGCTCCAGTTCCTGCTGCAGCCCCGGCTCAGCCTGGTTATGATCAATCCATAGCTCAATCAGGTGGTTATGCAACTGTACCTGCTGCTGCTGGTTACGTGAAGAGTGTCTCGCCCCAGCCTGGTTATGCACAGTATGATGCTAATCAGATGTATGGTGCCCCAAGGTGAACTTGTTGTCTGAAGAAATTGTTTGAGGGGATGTGTTCTGGTGTTCTTGTTCGCAACTAGGCTGTTAGTTCGTATTAGTTTGAATTTCAGATCATTTTCATGGCACATGGAATATTTTATTAGTGCAATGTGCAACTCTATTTTTGCTTTGTCAGCGTCATACACGCCTAATCATAAATGCTAAGAATTTATGGAAGTCCGTATTTTCTGCTTTACAAACTTTTTGTAGGCATATCGAACTCTTGTGCTAGGTGTAGAAATGTATTTTCCATGTCTTGCGTTGGTTGATTTTCAAAGATATTGTTGACAATTTCAGCTTAATGCTTTATCTTTAGATATTTTTGTGCAATATCAAACATAAAATTTAAGCTATTTTTGTAGATGTCTTTAAGGAATAGGGTGAGGATGGCCGTTGATTTCCTCGCCAAAGTGCAATTTCACCATATGATTGTGCGTACAAAATTTGGTCCTTTAAAAGAGTTTCTATTGGTTGAAAATGAGCATTTGAAAGTTATTTATGCATGTACCTTTTTCAAGTGTAGCGTGCCTTTATTTTTCTAGAGGTATAATACATAATTAGTACAGAAAAGAGCAAAAAATGACCCTTAACTGTTGAAATTTAAAATACATTTCATTCACCTTTTTGGTATGATTGTGCGTACAAAATTTGGTCCTTTAAAAGAGTTTCTATTGGTTGAAAATGAGCATTTGAAAGTTATTTATGCATGTACCTTTTTCAAGTGTAGCGTGCCTTTATTTTTCTAGAGGTATAATACATAATTAGTACAGAAAAGAGCAAAAAATGACCCTTAACTGTTGAAATTTAAAATACATTTCATTCACCTTTTTGGTACACTTATCCATTTGATCGTTAGGTTAATGTTGAATTAAAAATAATATATTTAAATTCTACGTAACAACTTCTTATTGGCCAAGATTAAAACATCTAACACGCTAGAAAGACCTATCAATATCTATCAGTTTTTCGTACTAACCACTTCAAATGCTAACCCGATCCAAACAAAAATTTCAACTAAAAAAGAAGGTCCCAAAATCTACCAAAACCCTAACAAAGAAAGTTATATGATTCCAAAATCTACAAAGTATATCACTATCAACTCGTGGCTACATCAAGTGAGCTTCAAGAAGATTGATATTTTTCTTAGTGTTCCAAACTAGGGCGTCTTTTTTTATTTTGAACTTTTTATTCGGGCCAGGTTAGTGTTGGGGGTTATTCCGAAAAATGGGTAAATATGAGTAGGTCTTTCTAATAGGTTAGATGTTTTAATTTCGACTAATAAGAAGTTGCCACGTGAAATTTAACCAAATATTTTTAAAATTCAGCATTGACCTAATGGTCAAAGGATATAAGCGAACCAAAAAGTAGATGTAGGGATACTTTTAGCCCAATAGGTGGATGAAGGATATTTTTAGATATTTTTCAATAGTTTAGGGGTATTTTGAGCCTTTTCCATATTTACTAATTACCCCATTGAGATTGTAGCTATTTGCGAGTTGCACCCTTGTAATTTACGTGGGTCCTATGACCCCCTCTATGTTTCAAAGTATAAAAAGCCTCTATGTTTCAAAGTATAAAAAGTTTCATCTTTTAAGTTGATATGGCATGGAGGGTGATATACGCTCTCTTGAGGAGAGTGAGACACAAACACACAAGTTAAAAATTTAATTATGCCACATTTTAAAATGTATTTTCTATTATAAAATAATAAAAGAACAAGAGCAATATTATAGAGAAAGATAGAGGGAAAATTCTTATTGAATTTTTGGGATGAGTTACAATGGAATAGAACCCTCTATTTATAGGGAGAGGTTGACTTAGCCACCAAGTAATAAACCATAGAATCTCTCTAAATATGGATATTCACCATAAATAAAATTCTATTTATAACACTCCCCCTTGAATGTCTATTCAACATATAATGTGCCTAGTTAAAACCTTAACTAAAATAAAACCCAGTGAAAAAAAATTTATAGAAAAAAGGAAAAAGAGTACACATATCTAATAATATGCCTTTTGGTTGCCTCCTTTAGGGGATTTGTTTCAGTTCCTCTTTGATCAGTTCCGCTGCAGGGTGCCTTGGATGGAAAAATCGGTTCCATCACCCGTTCCTTCTTTTGGTTCCACTTTAGCTTGTGCTGGGACTTCAGTCAAATCTCTTACCAGTCCAATAGCCTCATTTTCATGTCCCTGTTCTCAGAAAGAATGTTAGTTTCATCAAATACTACATGCACACTTTCTTCTACACACATAGTTCTTTTATTGAATACTTTATATGCTTTGCTATGTGAAAAATACCCCAGGAATACTCCCTCATCACTTATGGGATCAAACTTACCTAGGGAGTCTTTTCCATTATTGTGCACAAAGCACTTACATCCAAATGCCCTAAGATGGAATATATTTGGCTTTCTCCCATTAAGTAACTCATAGGGAGTCTTCTCTACAACAAGTCTAGTCATGCACCTATTGAAGATGTGACATGCAGTGTTTACAGCCTCTGCCCACAAGTTGTGAGGCAATTTACTAGAAAGAAGCATAGTCATAACCATATCTTCATGAGTCATGTTCTTTCTTTCAACTAGTCCATTTTGTTGAGGAGTCCTAGGGGCAAATAAGTTATGATCTATGCCATGATCATCACAAAATTCAGTGAACTTAGCATTTTCAAATTCAGTTCCATGATCAGACCTAATGGATGCAAGTTGACTTCCTAATTGTTTCTGAGTCTTTCTAAAAAAAGCAATAAAAATTTCAAATGCTTCATCTTCAGATGTTAAGAATAGTACCCAGGTAAACCTAGAATAATCATCAACAAGTACCATCACATATTTCTTACCACCTTTGCTTAATGCTCTCATTGGACCGCATAGATCCATATGAACCAGTTCTAACATCCTGGTTGCTTACCATTTTCTTGATTTTAAAGGATGATATTACATGCTTCCCCCTTGCACAGGCCTCACAAACTTTGTCTTCCTTGAACTTTAGGTTAGGCAGCCTATCACCAAGTCCTTGGAGACTAATTTGTTGAGTTGATTCAAACTTGCATGACCAAGTCTTTTGTGACACAGGAGGGGATCATTACAGGAGGGGATCATTATCCAACAAACTTAAGCAAGTGAGTTCATTTTCTGAAAGAGTAGACAAATCTACAATGTAAATATTGTTAACTCTTTTTCCCTGCAAAACAATCTTGTCAGTGGTAAGGTTAATCACAAAATATTTGGTAGAGGTAAATGCTACAAGGTTGCCTCTGTCACACAGTTGTGACATACTTCAAGCCATCTATCAAGTAGACATTCTCAATGGAGTGAGAATTTGACTTAACCTACCTTTCCAACCCCAATGATCTCACATTTCTTCCCATTTTCAAAGGAGATATTACTTCCTTCCAAGCCCTCAAGTGAAAGGAACTAGTTCTTGCTTCCAATCATATGTTTTGAGCAGCCACTATCCATGTACCATATTTGGTTGCTTCCCTCCACTTGGACCTGCAAAAAGAAATTAAAGGTTAGTCTTAGGAACCCAAACTAGTTTGGGTCCCTTTCTATAGGAAAAGGGATCTATCAAATTCCTTTTTGCCTACCAAGCAGCCTATTTTTTTCATGAACAAAAGCTTTGTTCTTTTAACTGCTGGCCTTTTATTTTGCATTACATTCTTTTATAATGACCAGTCATGCCATAATGAGTGCAAATTTTGTTTTCAGGAAGAGTGAGGTACTTTCTTTTAGGGTCCCACTTAGGTGCTTGATTCCCATAGCCAAGTCCTCTTTTGTTGCTACCGTGATGTTCTTCTAGCCAGAAAAGTGCATCAAATGCCTTATTCCATTTGCAAGTTTTGTCTAGTTCATGTTTTTACCTTCCCTAGGACTTTCTTTTAAAACTTTTATCAGCTCATCCTTCATTTCTCCTAAGTTTTCTTCTAAGGTGAGGTGTTTTTGATCAACTTTCTTCTTTTCTGTTCCTAGTTTCAGTTTTAAATTTTCAGACCTAATTTCTAGGACACTAGTGTCAAGTTCAAGAACCTTGTTCTTTAACTCAGCATTTTTTACTGTCACTCTCATTAGCCCTAGATTCTAGATTTTTGCACATGGCTTTTAAGATTGCACACTCCCTAGACAAATCATCTTTCTTATTGTTAATTATCTCAAACTCATCAATGAAGTCTAGCAATAGCTTAGACAAGTTTTCTTTAGATAGAAATTTAATTTGGTCTTTGAGAAGAAGGACACTTATCTCTTGTTCATCATTTGATTCTCCGATGGCCATAAATGCTTGTTCATCTCCACCTTCATCTTCTGAGTCCTCATATGAGGTTTCTCCCTAAGCAGCAACCATAGCCTTTGTTTATCCTTTGTTCCTTTTGGGTTAAACCTGTTCCTTCTTCCTGTTACTTCGTTCAACTCTTTCCTTCTTCCATTCAATCCCATTGAGGATAGTTTTTGATCATGTGATCAGTCTTACCACATTTGTAGAAACCCTCGTTAGTCTGTTTCTCGGGAGCCCTTGGTTTGTTGGAGGTTGTACCTGTTGAAGAACTCTTTCCTCTCATTAGGTACTTTTTGAAATTCTTGTGATCATAGCCACTTCATCATCCTTCAGATCTGCACCTTTAGCTATTCTAAGAGCCAAACTTCTTTCCTTCTTGGGTGCATCCATTTTCATGGTTTGCCTCCTTAGTACATATGTAGTGAGATTTCCAATCAGTTCATGTAACTTGAGGATAGCAATGTTCTTGGATTCCTGAATAGTAGTGATTTTGCTTTCCTAAGTCACTGGTAAAACTCTTGTCAAGATCTTCTCAACCTTGTCTTCTTCAAGGATAATTCTCCTAAGAGATTCAAGTTTGTTTGTTAATGTTATGAACATTGTGTACATCTACTAGATAGTTTCTCCTTCCTTCATAGCGAAATTCTCATATTGAGAATATATAATTATTCCTCTTGATCTCTTTACTTGAGGAGTTCCTTCATGAGCCACTTGCAACGTATCCCATATCTCTTTGGTGGTGGTACAACTTTGATTCTTATTGTATTCATCTGGACCCAGTCCACACACAAGCCATTTCTTGGCCTTGGCATTATTCTCCCATTTCTTCAAATCTCCAGCAGTGCAGTCAGCTCTTGTCTTTGGCACGTCCACTCCTTCATTATTCTTCTTTGTAGTTGCTAGGGGACCATCAGTGACTATGTCCCAGAATTTATAATCCTGTCCTATGATATGATCTCTCATCATATTCTTCCACCAAGAATAGTACTGACCATTAAAGAGTGGATGCCTAGTAGTGGATTGCCCTTCCCAATTTCCAAGTGCACTCATCTTGATCTTTTTCTAAGGTGTTAACCTCTTCAAGGATAACCTTCTCTGATACTAATTGATGTTTTAAGCGTCAATACCACACAAGAGGGGGGGATGATTTGTGTGGTACCTAATTTTCACTTAACTATTCTATAGAAGAACCTGGTTCTTTTAGGTGTTCCAACAATTATTGTTTGTTGAATAATAAATACAGAAAATAAAGAAAATAGAGATTTCAACGTGGAAAACACATGGCTCAAAAGGTGAAAAAAATACAATCCACTACTCAATAGAATTTTCCCAAGCTTCCACTAAAATCACTGAGCCAAAACATTTACAAAAACTCTTTGTAAACTTAAGAATTAACTCTAATCCCGTTGTGGCACACAACCTTAACTACTGCGACAAATTCAAGTTAACTCTAACTTGAATACTATAGGTACCTAATAAAATTGCTTCAATAAAAGCTGAAAGGTACAATGTTAAACCACCTACTACAATTGAACTAGAATCAAAGATAGACCTTTGTAATTGGTTCTTCTATCTTGTTCAAGTAGCTTCAGGAGTGCACCGTCAAATCTCACATAAATTGCTTGCAAAATTGTCTTTCTCTTTTGGACTCAATTTAGTTTTAACTTCTACATATGTGCATTACCTGTAAAAAAGAACAACACTGACATTCAATAGGTTAGTAATTAGAGTTTGATTGGGATTCAATTGCTACTCTTCTATCGTGGAAGAGTTCATGATGATTTCATACTCTAGCACTATCTTTATCCTAGATTGTGTTCTCTTCATATAAGGAGACTTTCTCCCCTTATCCAATAAGCAACATTTTTGATCATATCAGGAGATATTGATGCTAGATCAGTAGTTCTTATCTCCTTCACGTGCATCTTACATGTATAGGTTAATAATGATTGTGCTACACAAGATCGACCTGGTCCATGTCTGAGTTCTTTTGTCAATCTTTAAAACTTCACTTGTTCTTGGGCGAACAAGAACCTCGATCAAATCCTCAAAATTCAAAGAACTTTCCTCTATTTCCCCCTAATTTCCACCTCAAATCACTAATTAAATGATGAAATCAAAGACATAAACATGGAATGGAATTTAACCAAAACTAAACAAGAATCATTTACCCCAATCGCCCACTTAAAAATCTCTCCAAGAATCGCCTCCCACCGAGCTCCCAAAATCAAATTGTGGAAATGAGCTCAATCCCTCGTTTTGAAATATTAAAATTTGCCTAAATATCCCTCCTTCGCGATTACGGAAAAAGCTTCGTGATTGCAAAGCGAAAACTCCACTACCCCCAGAAATACCTCTATGCAAATGCACAAAAACATACACGAACGCGAAACATACACCACCCAGGCCTACGTGATCACAAATAGCCCACACGTTCGCATAGAACAACGCGCGTGAATACTAGCTGCCTCACCTCCTCGTCGCGAACACAGCCTAGCCCACGTGTTTGAGATGCACTATTTCCCCCAGCATATGCGATCGCATTGACAAAACACCACAATTGCTCCAATTATCCTATGGGATCACGGACCTTTCCACACGATCGCGTATAAGGAAACCAGATCAGTGCACCAGAAAAATCTTCAACTATAACACCAAGTCCAAAACTGAACTGTCAACAATCTAAAACTCACTCGAGGGCCCCAAGACCTCAACTAAATATGATAACAAGTCCTAGAATACAAAACGAACTTAGTCGATCCTTTAAATCACATTTAATAAAAATAAAATCATGAATCATGCATCGATTCAAACCTAATGAATATTTGAGCATCTGGCTTTTACATTTGATGCTGAAACCTACCAAATTCTGTTCGATTGACCCCAAATTTTGCACGCAAGTAAAAACTGACACTACAGATCTACCCCAATTCCCGAAACCCCAATCCGAGCCTAGTAACCGCAATGTCCACTCTTGGTCTAACTCCTAAATTTTTAACTTTTTTTCATTTCACTCCTAATTCCACTACGGACCTCCAAATAACTATCCGGATATGCTCCTAATTCAAAATTACCCCACAAAGCTAATGGAACCATCGAAACTCAAATATGAAACCATTTACACATAAGTCAATATCCGATCAACTTTTTCAACTTAAGCTTCTAACCTTAAGACTAAGCATCTCAACTCATTCGTAAAACTCTCCAAACCCGAAGCAACTACCCCAAAAAGTCACATAACAACAGTAAAGTATAAAATAAGGAGAAAATGGGGGAATGAGGCTACAACTCTCAAAACGACTAGCTGTATCGTTACATCCTCCCTATTAAATAAACATTTCATCCTCGAACGGGTCTACAAGCATACATAGAGTCTTAAATAGGTGTGGATATTTGCTCTGCATCTTTCGGTCGGTCTCCCAGGTAGCTTCTTTAACTGGCTGACCTCTTCACTATACGTTCACTGCAGCTATCCTTTGATCTCAAATTTCGAACCTACCGACCTAAAATGCCTACCGACTTCACATTATAAGTCAAATCACCATCCAACTTAACCTGCTAACATCTAAAACATGAGATGGATCACCAACATACTTCCAAAGTATCGATACATGAAATACTGGATGAAAACTGGACATACTAGGTGGCAAGGCACGCTTGTTATCCATCTCTCCAATCTTTTTAAGCACCTCAAATGGCCCAATATACTGAGGGATCAACTTATTTTTCTTCCCGAACCTCATAACACCCTTCATGGGTGAAACCTTAAGCAGTAACTATTCCATAACCATGTAAGAAACATCACATGCCTTTCTATAAGTGTAACTCTTTTGTATAGTAGCTCAAACCAACCACCAAAGATCGACACCGTCTCCCATATAAAGCCTCATACAAAGCCATTTGAATGCACAGCTGGTAGCTATTGCTATAGGCAAGCTTTGTGAGTAGCAGAAATTGATCCCAAGAACCCTCAAGCATATCATCCAATATTTGAATAGTGCGCTCAGACTGCTCGTCCGTCTGAGGGTGAAATATTATGCTCAACTTAACCTAGGTGCCTAAATCTTGTTGTACTGCTCTCTAACATTGCGATGTAAATTGCGTTCCCTGATCTGAAATGATGGACACTGGCAACCGTGAAGGCGAATAATCCCACAAATGTAAATCTCATCCAACCGCTCTGAAGAATATTTAGTCCAAACTAGAATAAAGTGCACATACTTGTTCAGCCGATACACAATGACCCCAAATAACATCAAACTTCCTCGAAGTCCGCGGGAGCACAAATACAAAATTCATGGTGATACGCTCCCATTTCTACTCCAGAATTTCAAGCCTTGAAGCAATCCGCCTGGGTTCCTATTTCATACTTAACCTCCTATCTCATACTTCACATGCTGACAGTTTAGGCACCAAGCTACAAACCCCCACTATATCCTTCTTCATTCTCCTCTACCAATAGTGCTACCTCAAGTTCCGGTACATCTTCACGGCACCCGAATGAATGGAATACCACAAACTGTGGGCCTCCTTAAGAATCAACTCACGTAACCCATCAACATTGGGCACCCATATCCGGCCTTGCGTCCTCAACACCCCATCATCCCCTATAGTAACATCCTTAGCATTATCGCGCTGAACCGTGTCCTAAAGGACAAGAAGATGGGGATAATCATATTGTGCTCTTTGATGTGATCATATAAGGAAGACGAAGAAACCATACAATCTAATAACCGACTTAGCTCCAAAATATCTAATCTCAAGAGCTGGTTGTCTAAGGCCTTGATAACATGTATAAGTCCACCAAACTATAGAGTACCTGGTCCTCTATGAGATAATACGTAGAATGCAGTAACTGATGAATATAAAGAAGGCCAGAGATTTTGTACGTGGAAAAATCCCACACAAGGGGATAAAAAACCATGACCTACATTTGTAGGCTCTAAACTCAACTAACTTATAATCTACCTATTACAAGCCACTTTGCAAACACCCTATTGCACAGAATTCAAACTAACTTACAATGCACCACCACAAGCCACTCTATAACTCTCCTAGTTACAGAGGATTTAACTTATGATTATTCCTAGTCACAACATGAACTTCTAAAGATTACGAATTTGGTTTGTTACTAAGACGACGCTTCTAAGAAAGAAAAAATATACAATGTAGAGCAATAAACAAGATTACAACTCAACTATGAACATACATAAAACTTGGTTAGAAACTGATCGTTAGTGGAGTTGTCTTCTTGTTCTTGATGCACCAGTGACCTCAATGCAGTATGAATGCTTTTTATTTTTTTACAAAAATCACTGAATGCACAAGAGAATGTATCATGCACCAGGTTGTTTTATCACAAAAGATATCACAAATATGTAGTAATGTCAACTCTTGGTGTACTTATACTCAGTGAGAAGTGACTGTTGCACTGTCTGTAAAGCCGCTTTTGGGCAGTTGTGTAAGGCCCCGTAAAATTTTTGTGCTTAAAACCTAGTAACCTGTGGTGTCATGATCCGAATAATGTGTCAGGAATGTGTAGAATTCTTCACGGCGAGCTTGCTCGGTGTTGTTCGGACCCTTGATAGTGATCTAAGCTTTAAAAATCGAAAGAATAAAATTTTCCAGAAAATGTCAATTATGCGGTCGCAGATCTGCTATGCGGACCGCATTCCTACCGTAGAATGTAAAAGAATATTTTCCAAAATTGGTGTTGAAAATGTAGTCTAATATGCGAGCGCATAACGAAAATGCGGACCGCAAAACCATCGTATAATTTCTTCAGAATTTTTAATGGTCAATCCTGCGGTGCATTATTCGATCGCAGAACACGAATGCAGACCGCATTCTGGTCGCATATCATAATAGAACAAGTGATTTTTGGGTGAAATTCTGCGGTCCATTATGCGGACCGCATGTTGATTCTGCGATAGCAGATGCGACCGCGGTTTTGACTCGGCCCAAATTTTTATAAAATTTTAACCTGATTCCTTCTTTAATAAAATACTTCAAAACTTCATTTCCTCATATTTTATTAGCAAAACAAGAGAGAGGAAAGAGAGATTCTTGAGATAAAAACCTAACAATCTTCAAGGATCGTTTTCTAATTGCTTGGTCCGGAAAATCTTAGGGCAAGTGTCATCTTCCCCAATTTCTAAAGGTAAAAACCCTAGCCATTTTTCTCTAATTTTTAGTTGTCAAAGGGAAAGGAAGATTTTCATGCATTAGCTTTTGCAAAATAGAATTTAACACTCATGCATGTTCTTTGAACTTGAAATTTAGTAAAAAGAAGTGGGTAGGAGTTAGAATTTGCAAAAGCGGAGTTGGCATCATAAGATAACTGGGTGAACTTAAAGTAGGAGATTGAAGAAAGTAAATTCGACTACAGGTATGTATGTCTAACTTTGATCCTTGTGAAATCGCCCTTATGTGTACAAATTGTTTGGTATGTGACAGCTGTCACACCTCCCTTTAATTACCCGACGTTTAATTACCCGAAACGGATAAAATCACGTAAGGGAAGGAGTTTTTCCAATTAAAGGACAATCGGTTCGGGATTTTATTAGAGATTAATCAGAGTCGCCACTTGGGAAAATAATGGTGTCCCAAGTCACCGGTTTAATCCCGAACCGAGGAAATTTATGACTCTGTATACAGTCTGCGAAACTAGAAACCTGGATAAGGAATTCTGTTAACCCGGGAGAAGGTGTTAGGCACTCCCGGATTCCGTGGTTTTAGCACGGTCGCTCAACTGCAATTTTTGCTTTTATCTGATTTCTTTATATATTTTAACTATGTGCTTTTAATGTCCCGCTTTTTAATTTTTAGAAGAATCGCGACGTCACGAAAACACATTTCGAGTCACACCGCAACCGGTACGCCTGTGACTTTAATGTATTTCAGTTTCGCCGAGAGTAAGATTTGGGTCACATAAATGCGCACCCGTATTTGAGAATGTACATTATTAATCGCCTAAAGTATCTTCGTCTTATTAACTTTGGGAAAGACCGTGAAATTTGTTAAACGGTCCTTCCAAATCTAAAGCTCTAGCTCTGTAATTGTTGTTGATTGGTCGGGCTGGCCTAGCAGTGTGCTGGGCGCCATCACGACCGGGTTTAGGTCGTGACAATGACCTAGCAGTACATCTGAGTGAATATCATGGGAGACCACAATTTAAATGGCAGCAGAGACAAAAAATGATTTCTTTTCATCTGACCTAAGCCTTGATGGATATTTAGCCGATATTGAGTTGGTGCGATATATAAGAGGTAATCAATAGTCTAGGTGCATGCAAACTGGCCCGAAAATAAAACAACAACCAGACATGCAGCATATAACTTTAGATTTAAGCAGTAAACAAGGGTACCTGCTTCTCTGTGAGGCAACAAGACACTTTATTGAACCTGGCTTCACTTAAGTAAAAGGTGCTTCTCAAAGGGCTGAGCACCATTCACTACTCCCACCATGTCCACATATGGTGGCTTGAACCCCATATCATATTTGCATCAAAATTCTGTGCTAAAGTTTGTCAGATGCCTTTAAGCGTAAGAACTATGCATAACTGCATAATGTCCACAAATTAGACTGACAAAATCAGACAATACATGAATGATAACAGAAATACTATACTGTAGCAATGACAAGCAGATTAGTGCATAGTATGAGTGAACATTGCAATTGTTTCAAGTCTCACAATACGAAATATTACTATGCCTTTCTACTATGTTGAAAATGCCAATCCTACCGAGGTTAGCGTTACTAAAGTAACAGAACCAAAATTCCAAGCTATCTAGTATGCTAAAGATGTTCAAACCAGCAAGAATGATACCACTATCTAACAGGAAAGTTAGGTGTAAACATAATTAGTTAAGCCATTATAGAAGGTGCTGTAATCCAGCGGCATCAAGTAATCCACTGATTAACACTTTCAACAGTTCAAGCACGGGTCCTTAGTTAAGGGAAAAATCCTTGTCCTTAAAAGGCCTTATTATAGCATGTAAACATAATTGCTGCTCTTTTGAGCCAAGCTACCATTTCCGAAAGATACAAATCCGTTACCTTATCTGAACTGCTACAATCACCTCAGCTCAAACCAAAGCTGAACCTCAAACGATCTGATAGATTTCACAGGCAATGGTAACAGACCAATGGCTAGCTTAGCGATGGACTATGTTTGGGTGATACATGTTGGCTTCAGAAATATCGGAGATCAGTCACAACATCACTCACTTTGATCGGGCTACTCACATACTCAAGTCTCGGCAGTCTACTTTCTTCACAGCAAAGGCGACGAACAGGAGGCAGCAGCGTCGGGGTCAAGATTCTCGCAACTTGTACAAGCAGCAGATCAAGCAGGGCATCAATATTATCCAAACTTCAATCAGGAATAATTGGAGTCTTTCAATGGAGTGAAGAGAAAAATGAAACAGAAGAAATGGGGAGCTCCTCTTTTGCTGCGCCGCTGCCTCTCTGTTTTTACAAAGCTGCCGCTGCCCCCTTCTTTGTGTATTCCCCTCGTATTCAAATACATCAAACAACCAGAGAGAACATGGCTAACCAGAACAGATTCGACAAATATTTCTTTGTAGCGCAATCGCAACTAGCAGCTAATTCCAAACCCAAACTATACTGATTCACTCATAGAATCTAACTCTAACATAATATTAACCACAAACAAGGACCCACAAACAGAATTGATCCAACTTAAATGACGAAATTCAATATCCAAATAATCAATTAAAGGCAACTTAACGCAGAATGTCAATCAAACAGACGCAAATCTTACAATCCATAGCAAACAGAAACAATGAGAAGAGGAAGAGATGAGTTGAACCTGTTGAACCAAAAATTCTTTTAGGTTCTGAGAATTAACAGATACAAACTTCCGAGTTCAAATTTCAGACGAAATTAAACATCCAACAATGGGAAATGGAGATGAACACAATAAATGGACGCGAACCAACCAATTCAATCGGAACAAACGGACAGAGCTTCGAACCTTTATGAACGAACACCTCGACTTCCTTGTTCTATTTTCGTCACTCCCTATCAAGCTCGCAACAGTGAGCAACACAGAGATACGGAACTCGGCAAAACAGAATCAACAAATACAACTTCAATTTCTGAAATTGAAATCGAAATTTGCAAAAAAAATCAGCAGAAACTTTGAACCTCCTTGCTTTCCCTAATTTCTTCTAATTTTGAAACCTCTTTGTCATTTTAAACTCTCAAAACTTTCAGAATTTCCAATTTTCCTTTGTCTCTTTAAGGCTTTTGTGCATGTGCGTTTTTGAAATAAGAGTGAAGGAGATGAGTTCCAGAAGAAGGGATGAATGGCACTGAGTTTTGAAGATCTATGGATGAAGGAAAGGGTCTGTTGGTTTTCGATTTTTTCCGTTGAGATCCCCCTCCAAATCTGATTAGCTCCCCTCCTTTTTGTTTGTTCTTTTTGCCCAGGAGCTCCCTCTTCTGTCTGTTATTTTCGCCCCGCCTTTTGTCTGTTATTGAAGCAGATGGGAGCATGGAGACACGCCAATTCCGTGTCTCCTTTTATTTTCCTTGTTTATTTATTTATTTATTTATTTATTTTTTTGTATTTTTGCTTTATTTTATGATTTGATTAAATTGTTAAACTAATTAATTCCTAAAATTTATTTGATATCTATTTTATAGTAATTCTCAATTAAAACATTAAGATGCTATTTTTATTTTTCTTTAATTGTTCTAAAATGAATTAATACCTACTAAATGAGAAATTGATTTTGTAAATGTAAATACATATTTTTTGTATTTTTTATATGATTTAACATGAGCAACTAACACACAAATTGTAAAAATAAGAAAAAGTTATTTATTTTGAATTTATGGGCATAACTCATATGTAGGGTAAAAATCACGTGCTCACAACAGGTATAAGAATTGTTGTGTAATTCTTTTGATTTAGTCATTGGGTGTTCAATTGGTTTAACTATGTGTTGTGTGGTTTGATATGTGAATCGAATGATGAAAAAGCGAATCATAATTGGTAAAGAAATTGAGGACAATAGTAGTGATGACATACTTGGCTTCTTGTGGAAAATTAATGAAACAACTCGAATTGTGTTGAACTGTTAAACATAATATGATACTCTCGGATAAGGAAACATTGTAACCTTGTTGTCGTATTGGCTTGAAAGGTACTTGGAAAATATGAACCAATTTCTAAATTACTTATTGCCCTTGTTTGTGATCTTTGTGTAGTGTTCTTGTTTATTGATTGTGATTGTTGTGATTTGAAACTGTACGATGGGATCGGTTTGCACGCCGCAACACAAAGTAATAAGGTATGGGTTGGGGTGATAAGGGTGGCCGAGGTAATAAGGGTCGAAAGCGATCGAAATCGCCATTGAAATTGATATGAATAAAATTGTGAAATCATTGATGTGAGATTGTGAAAGGAGACAACAGGAGAGTTTGCAACCTGTGGGGCATTGATTGCCCCTTTATTTGACTTGATTGTGCTTTCCGTGTATGTTTGGTTGTTGCCTTCCTTGTTGATCTCTAATTGTACATGGGCTGAGGATTTCTTGAAACAAAGTAAGTGTGGGAACGTGATTGGCTCGCTTGGTTATTTCTTGGTGTATCTGTTGGTTGTTCTATTATTGCGATTTATTTGTTTATGGCTTGAGTTTACTTGGGACAAAGCTTGTCAATACATACCAGCACAATTCCAGTGTACTGACATCCCTTTTACCGGGGATTCTACATTCGTGTTATGATTGTAGGTGGATCCATAGCAGGTACTTCAGCTTATCGGCAGTAGCACTCTTTCACCTTCCACTGGCCGTTTTGGTGTGCCTCTTTCCTCTCGAGGCAATGTGTGGTTCATGCCACTTCTATTTCAGATTTTTATTTTGATTTTGTATAAGGTATAGCCGGAGCCTTGTTACCGGTAGATATTGTATCATCTTTTTGTATCTTAGAGGCTCCGTAGACAGTAAACTATGGGATTATGGTATTATGTAAATATATGTCGGGCGTTATAAATGGTAAACCTGTTAAGAAATTAAGCATGTTGTTATGTTTGTAAAAGGGTGTTTTCAATTATGATTGGTAAATTCTTCGGTTTATAAATGATGAACAATACATGGGTAACACGTAGGTTAGGAAAGGCACCCAGGTCCGCTTGACTGGGGCTACCCGGTTAGGCACCGGTCATGTCCCTCGATTTGGGGCGTGTCAAATTTGGTATCAGAGCCTAAGGTTTTGAAGTGTCCTTGGATGTCCGTGTCTAGTAGTGCCCTTCTTATAGTGTATGTTGTCGACCACATCTATAAGTAGGGGGCTGCATGGGCTTTTAAGAATTTATCCATTTCTTTGTTATTCTATATCATGCGGTAAAGTGAAAAGTGAAAGTATTTATGTCTAATTCGTGCCTTGTTCCAAAAAATTTCAGAATATGGCGCCTAAGAAGAAAGCTAGGCTCGGCCTTGGGGCCAATGCTACCCTAAGTGTGGCTGTAAATCATGTACCTGATACCGTGGGTGAGAATGACTCACCGGTCTTGAATCTGCCCAGTCCATCTATTCCAGACCCAAGTGTTCCTATTTCGACTGCGGCAGATGGTTCACTATCCCTCCTGCCAACATTCCTGATTCTGATACAGTTCCAGCTTCTGGTTCCAGTGTTTATAATGAGGATCTTAGAGGAGCCATCCATATGTTGACCCAGTTAGTGTCCACCCAGGCCCATAGATCTCATGATGCCCCTGCGTCCTCCAACGGACAGGGAGATTCCTCCGGTTCTAGAATCCACCAATTTCTGCGATTGGCCCCTCTAGAATTCTCAGGCATAGACCTAGAGGCCGATCCGCAGGATTTCCTTGATGAGATATATAAGACTCTTAGAGTGATGAAGGCTACAAACATAGAGGGGGTAGAGTTGGCTTCATACAGGCTGAAGGGAGCGGCGCGTTCGTGGTTTGAAATGTGGGAGGATTCCCGTTAGGAGGGGAGACCTCTGGCTAGATGGGATGAGTTTGTAGAGCCTTCATGGACCACTTCTTGCCTGTTGAGACAATGGCAGCCCGTGCCACTGAGTTTGAGGTTCTCAAACAGGGCAGTATGAGTGTTTGGGAGTACTATATGGAGTTCGTGAGATTGTCCAAGTATGCTCCCCAGTTAGTGTCAACCATGGATGCTCGAGTTCGACGATTTGTTCAGGGCCTTAGTCCTTTGGTGGTGAATGAGGCTGCCACACCAGCTTTGCACTCAGATATGAATTATAGGAAGATTGTGGGGTTTGCTCAGGCCACAGAGGCTAGGAAGTTGAAGATCCGTGTGGAAAGGGAGAGCAGTAGCAGGGCTCGGTCAATGGGTCATTCAGGGAGACCAGTTCCAGGGAGAAGGTCATTAGGGCCATCCCAGTTATATGCTCAGTCCTCAGCGAGTGTACCGCCATCTGTGCACAGTTATCAGCATGGCAGTCATTTGAGACCAGGATCAGACAGTAGGAGGTCCCGCCAGTCTGGTCGTCGAGGAGTGAGGTCCCAATAGCAGGGGAGACCTACATGCCCCAAATGTGGGAGATTCCATACAGAGACTTGCTATTTGGATATTTCGATATGTTATAGGTGTGGGGTGAGAGGTTACATCCAGCGGGACTACCGTGCACCTAGTCAAGGTATGGGTAGGGGATCTGCTCAGTCATCTGGTTCTTCGGTTGCTACATCATCAGTGCGTCCTCCAGCACTAGCAGGGCACGGTGTAGCTAGGGGTGGAGCTCATGGTAGGGGTGGACCTAGCCGGTTCTGTGATTTGAGTGGTCTCCGGAGTGCCGAGGCTTCTCCAGATATTGTTACACGTATCTTATCTGTCCATGCTATTGATTGTTATGCTTTTATTGATCGAGGGTCCTCTTTGTCTTATGTCACCCCGTTCATTGCTTCAAGTTTTGGGATAGAACCCGAACAGCTTCATGAGCCGTTCTCTGTATTGACTCCGCTTGGTGATTCTATTACAACCTCACGAGTTTATAGGGAATTTATTGTTACGATGAGTGGTCGTGTTTCCACAGCCGATCTTTTTGAGCTTGGGATGGTAGATTTTGATGTAATCATGGGGATGGACTAGCTTTATTCGTGCTTTGCCAAACTTGACTGTCGGACGAGAGTCATGAGGCTCGAGTTCCCTAACGAGCCAGTTATTGAAGGGAAGGGAAATGGTGTGCTGCCAAAGGGTAGGTTTATTTCCTGCCTTAAGGCTTCAAAGATGATTAAGAAGGGGTGTATCTATCATTTGGTCCAGGTAACGGACACCACCTCAGATGTGTTTGCCTTCGAGTTCGTGCCAGTTGTGAATAAGTTTCCTGAAATATTTCCAGATGAGCTTCTATGGATCATGCCAGATAAGGAGATTGATTTCGGGACTGATGTATTGCCAGATACTCAGTCAATTTCCATTCCACCATACAGAATGGCGCCAGTAGAGTTAAGGGAGTTAAAAGACCAGCTGAGGGATTTATTAGAGAAGGGGTTCATACGACCGAGTGTGTCGCCATGGGGTGCTCCGGTTCTTTTTGTTAGAAAGAATGATGGGTCACTTCGGATGTGCATTGATTATCGGCAGCTTAACAAAGTCACCATCAAGAATAAATATCCTTTTGCCTCGGGTAGATGATTTGTTTGACCAATTGCAAAGAGCAAAATTTTTCTCT
The DNA here is from genome assembly GCA_032618575.1 of Nicotiana noctiflora. Taxonomy (NCBI): domain Eukaryota; kingdom Viridiplantae; phylum Streptophyta; class Magnoliopsida; order Solanales; family Solanaceae; genus Nicotiana; species Nicotiana noctiflora. The sequence goes on from JASVEL010010954.1 coordinate 32,498, forward strand.
AAAATTGATCTACGGTTCGGGTACCACCAGTTAAAGATCAGAGAACATGATATTCCTAAGACCTCCTTCAGAACTCGCTATGGTCACTTTGAATTTTTGGTCATGTCTTTTGGGCTAACCAATGCCCCGACAGCTTTTATGGACCTTATGAATCGGGTTTTCAAGCCATTCCTAGATTCCTTTGTGATTGTATTCATTGACGACATCCTCATTTACTAACGGAGCAGGGAAGATCATGCCATCCACCTCAGAGTAGCATTGCAGACCCTTCATCAGCACCAATTGTATGCCAAGTTTTCAAAATGTGAATTTTGGTTGGAGTACGTAGCCTTCCTGGGTCATGCTGTTTCTAGTGAAGGGATTCAGGTGGATCCTCAGAAGATTGCAGCAGTAAAGGATTGGCCTAGACCCACGACCCGGATAGAGACTCGTAGCTTCTTGGGTTTGGTAGGGTACTATCGGAGGTTTGTGGAGGGATTCTCAACCCTCGCCTCCCCATTGACTAAATTGACACAGAAGGCAGTTAAGTTCTAGTGGTCAGATGTTTGTGAGAAATGTTTTCAGGAATTGAAGTCAAGGTTGGCCTCGATGCCAGTATTGGCGTTGCCAAAAGGCACAGAGGGGTTTGTGGTTTATTGTGATGCCTCCAGGGTCGGTTTTGGGTGTGTATTGATGCAGCACAGGAAGGTCATAGCTTATGCTTCGTGGCAACTCAAAAATCACAAGAAGAATTATCCAATGCATGACTTGGAGCTTGTAGCAGTTGTGTTTGCTTTGAAAATATGGAGACACTATCTTTATGGGGTTCACGTAGATGTGTTTTCAGACCACAAGAGCCTCCAGTATTTGTTCAAACAAAAGAAACTAAATCCGAGGCAGCGACAGTGGTTAGAATTGCTCAAGGATTATGATATGAATATTTTATACCATCCGGGGAAGGCAAATGTGGTGGCTGACGCTCTTAGTCGAAAATCCATGGGTAGTTTGGCTCATTTGGGGATGGATCAGAGACCCCTGGCTCGGGAGGTTTACCAATTGGCCAGTTTGGGGGTTCGCATCTCAGCGTTAGACGAGGGGAATGTTATAGTGCATAATGGAGCAGAATCATCATTGGTGGCAGAAATCAAGGAAAAGCAGTTTATGGATCCAGCATTGACTCGGATGAAAGAAGCAGTTGTGAAGAACAAGACTTCGGCATTTTAGCTCAGTGGCGAGGATGGTGTATTGTGGTGTCAAGGTAGGCTATGTGTCCCGGATGTGGGCGAGCTTCGGAAAAGAGTGATGGTAGAGGCACATATTTCCAGGTATTTCGTGCACCCAGGTTCTACAAAAATGTATCATGACCTTAAGGAGGTTTATTGGTGGAACAGTATGAAAAGGGATGTGGTGAACTTTGTATCTAAATGTCCGAATTTCCTGCAAGTGAAGGCCGAGCATCAACGGCCTGGTAGATTAACTTAGCTTATAGAAATACCAATGTGGAAATGGGAGATGACCAATATGGATTTCGTGGTAGGATTACCTCACACTCAGCGTAAGTTCGACTCTATATGGGTGATAGTGGACCGACTCACCAAATCAGCCCACTTCCTGCCAGTTAAGTCCACTGACACTGTGGAGCAATATGCTAAGTTGTACATCAAGGAGATAGTAAGGCTTCATGACACTCCACTTTCTATTATTTCGGATCACGGGGCTCAGTTCACAACAAATTTTTAGAAGAAATTTCAGCATGGTTTGGGAACTCAGATGAATCTCAGCACACCTTTCCATCCGCAGACCGACGGTCAGGCCGAGCGGACTATTCAGACGCTTGAAAATATGTTGCGGGTTTGTGTCTTGGATTTCAAAGTTAATTGGGATGAACACTTACCACTTATAGAATTTGCTTATAATAACAGCTTCCACGCTAGCATTCAGATGGCCCCGTTTGAGGCATTGTACGGAAGAAGATGTAGGTCACCCATTGGGTGATTTGAAGTGGGTGAAGCAGAATTGCTAGGGCCAGATCTTGTGTACCAAGCTATGGAAAAAGTTAAGGTTATTCTAGAGAGGATGAAAACTGCACAGAGTCGCCAAAAATCCTATGCGGACGTTCGCCGAAGAGATTTAGAGTTTCAAGTTAATGATTGGGTGTTCTTGAGGGTATCTCCTACGAAGGGAGTCATGCGATTCGGGAAGAAAGGGAAGTTGAGTCCTAGGTATGTCGGGCCGTATCGGATCGTTCAAAGGATTGGGGAAGTTGATTATAGGCTGGAGTTGCCTCCTGAAATGTCATCAGTGCACCCGGCGTTCCATGTGTCCATGTTGAAGAAAGTAATTAGAGATCCATCCACCATCGTGCCATTCGAGACTATCGAGGTTAATGAAGACTTGTCGTATGAAGAAGTTCTGGTTGCCATCCTTGATAGGCAAGTTCTTAAGTTGAGAAATTAGGAAGCTGCCTCTGTTAAAGTGTTGTGGCGAAGTCAACAAGTTGAAGGAGCCACGTGGGAAGCAGAAAAAGAGATGAAAAAAAAATATCCCCATTTGTTTGATCAAGCTTAGAAGAAATTAGGTAACCCATCTATCTTTGAAACAACTGTCATTTTGTCCAAATTTCTTCCTTCTTAATGTTAGTAAAGTTTCTTTAACTTTTACAAGAGTTATATGTGTTGTTGTTGTGAGCACGTGATTTTTGCTTTACACGAATTACTCCCAAAAATTCAGAATAAAATAATTTTGTGTTGATTGCAATATTTGTGGATTTTATTTTATTTTTCTCTTATTGTTTGCAATTGTGTGTCCATGTTTATTTATCTAAATAAATAAAAGTACAAAAGTATATTGCATTTGCATTTAGAATCTAATTTTTAACTAGGAATACTTTAGTTGGCTTTACGAAAAAAAAAATAATAAAAATCATAAAAATAATATATTTTTGTATTTTTAGTGTTTAATATCAAAATTGTGTGACTTAATATGTAATTGTGTGATTAATTATTATTTTAAAGTTAAATGGGTATTTTAAGTTGATTTTAGTGTATAATTTAAATTAGGATTATTAGTCTTAATATCAAAATCGTGTGATTTAATATGTAATTGTGATTAATTATTATTTAAAGTTAAATTGGTATTTTTTAGGTGATTTAGTTTATAATTTGAATTAGGATCGGATTTGGGCCAACCCACCTCCAGCCCAAACAAATCCTCCTAAAAAACCAGCCCAGTATCGATTACCCATCCAACTAACCCGGACCCATCACCCCATTAATCTTAGCCGTTGGATGTAACAATCCAACGGTTGAGATTAATCCCTGCATTTTAAACTATCAAAGACCCCCCCAAACCCGTTACACACCTCCATTCCCCCAAGCCCTAAATCCCATCTTCTTCTCTCAAAATGGCCGCCCCACACCACTGCTGACCGCCCGCCGGAAATCGCCCACGGCGGCGGTCAGCCACCAAACAACCCCAAAATTACACCACCTCTTCCCCTCACCTACATCTCTTTGAATCTGTCATTTGTTTTCTTCGAATCATCTCCGATATCTTCGTATATCGAATTAAAGTCTCGCCGGAAAACAAGACTAACCTTAACCAGACCCAAATTCGCACCACATCATCCTCTAGCCTGCCTCACACCCAAACCAGTGTTGGTTTGGTTCAAATCCAACCAAAAACCCAAAACCCCCAATGTTGGCCTTATGAACCCTAAAAATCCGAAATCAATTTTATTCAAATTTAAAAGGAATTGAGGTCTAATAAACCTTAATTGGGATGTTTTCATTTTTGAAAACATCTCAATTAAGGTCCGTTCGACTCAAAGATTCAAGTTCAAGCCCAAAGGGGTTCAGATTCGGTTGGGTTCCGATTTCTTTTCACTGTTTGAGGTATTCTTCTTCTATCTTTATTTTCTATTTTTGTTTGCTGTTTGTGTGATAATTCTCAGTGTCTTTTCAATTTTATTAAAACTGTTCTTTCTTCTCCATAAGACCTTTTACTTGGTTATTTCTTTTTTCTTCTCTGATTGTTTGTTTGAATAGGTTAGTTGTAGAGTACATATCTGTTTCGATTAATACCGTCGAACAGTTAGTTTCATAGTTCTTCTGGTTTGGCCGAGATTTGTGAAATCACTGTTTTCGTTGGTTAATTGTTATCAAAGTGTATGGTTGTTGTAATCAATTAGGCACATATTGTCGATTAATTATGTAGGTCTGATTGATTAATTATCGTTGAAGTTTGAATTTTGTTTCTTGAATTAGGAAGTGTATTTGGTATAGCTGATGGAGTCACTGTTACATATGATGTTTGGATATAGCTGGTAGTGAGTCAATTAATATTAGCATTCTTTTTTATTTTAAAAGTACTTTGCCCATAAAAGGGGCTAGTGGAACCTGCTACAGTAGGGTATCCCCACTAGTCCGTGGCAGACCAACAGTTTAATTAAATAAAACCCACACTCAGACAAATCCGAGTGGAAAAAAAACAGATAGGGGATGGGCTGGGCAGAGAAGATGATGGGCTAGGTCTTTCTAGTGGTTTGAGGCATCTTAAGGGGTCTGTTTTTGGTTATAAGTAAGGAGATATACACTGAGAGGAGGGGACCTGAAAAAAAACAGTCTTCAGAGATCACACTGAAGGAGAACAAAAAAAAAAGCAATCAGTTTTCTTAGAGGTTCTTTTCTTTTCAGCCTAAGATGACATTTTGAAATCTAGAGCTTCAGTTTTTTAGCGTGTTACTGTTTCATTGAGATTCAGAGTTGTTGCTGGTCTGATTTTGAATAAACTTGGTCTATTTAAGCTGCTTGGTTTCATTCTTGGGGTCATTTGGGTATTGCTGGATATATTAGCTAGTTTGGTTTGGCTTTGAACCATTCCTGGGCTGATTTAAATACTAAGTTCGTTGATGTTGTATTCCTGGGTTTCATTTTTCAAGTTGGTGCTGTGTTGACCTTCTTAAAGCTGTCCCATTGCTGTTGTGTTACTGCTGTTGCTGACTAATCCTCATCTTCTGTTGCTTTTAATTTGTTCCAGGTACATTTTTACTCCCCGACAGCATGAAGTTTCAAATATTGCATTTATAACATTATAAATCAAGTCTATTGAAGTTGTTGTTATGATAGATTGCTGCTGTTATTTTTAATTGCTATTTGCAGAGTTTTAATGATAGATTTCTTAGATTTAATTCATGATAGTGCTGGATAGGTGTATTAAAAAATGCAATTTATAATAATAGGATTGTTTTTCTTTGGTAATTTGGATAGTTGTACTGCTGTAGTTTAGCTTATTAATAAGAATATAAACGCACAAAATAATCCAGTATATGAATAATCAGGTCATTTGATATCCTGATATTAATCTAGATTCAAGCATATGATTAGCAAATATACAATTGTTGTCAAGCCATTAGTAGTATTCTGTTGATTAGTCTAAAGTAAATATATTCATATGTTGAGTTGAATCATTAGTTCTTATATAGTTAAACAACTGAATAAGATATATCCCTGAAGTAGAATTCAGTTTCGCATACTGTAATTGCTTAATTGAACAAATAACATGAGATTTTAAGATGATTTCAAAATTTGAAATAAAATAACGTGAGATTCAGTAGTCAGCTAGGTAGATAACGTGACAACCTATTGGGCTCAAATGCTAGGCCCAATCGCAGGTCATCCGCTAGCAGTGGGCCAATTTCAAGGCCCTGATTGCTGAATATACTTTACTTAATAAATGTTATTACTATGCAGTAACATAATAGTTAGGTAAAAAATATTAAAAATAGAAAATGTAGTACTCTAGGATTGACCTTTAAATAAAATAATGAGATGAGCCTCGCCAAGCCCCAACACAAAGAGCTGTGGGCCAGGTTGCTTTGCTTTATCGGATCAATCAGTGTGCAGTGGGCAAGCTCTTTCCCAAGTAAATAAAATTACACAATTGCGGGGCCCTCAAATAAAATATTTTAAAAATTCTAGACTCGGGAGGACCGTTTAGCAAATTTCACGATCTTTCCCAAAGTTAACGACACGATAGACTCTTTAGGCACGACTTGTAAATAAATTACTTTCCTGAATGTGGGTGCGCATTTATGTGACCTAAATCTTACTCTCGGCGAAATTGAAGTACATTAAAGTCACAGGCGCACCGGTTGCGGTGTGACTCGAAATGTGTTTTCATGACGTCGCAATTCTTCTAAAATTGAAAAGCGGAACATTAAAAGCACCTAATTGAAATATATAAAGAAATCGGATAGAAATAAAAATTGCAGTTGAGCGACCGTGCTAAAACCACGGAATCCGGGAGTGCCTAACACCTTCTCCCGGGTTAACAGAATTCCTTATCCAGGTTTCTAGTTTCGCAGACTGTATTACAGAGTCATAAATTTCCTCGGTTCGGGATTAAACCGGTGACTTGGGACACCAATATTTTCCCAAGTGGCGACTCTGGAAAAATTAAATAAATTTATCCCGTTCCGACCGTCCTTTAAGTGGAAAAACTCCTTCACTGATTATTATTATATCCCTTCTCGGGGTGTAGTATTAAACAGTGGCACCATTACGTTTATGTACGTATGTACGTGCATGTGAAAAAAGGAGGTGTGACAGTTGTTACTTTAGGCCACTTGAACCTTCCCTCATAAATGAAAGCCTTATAGAGACTCACGTGTTAAATAAACAACTAATGGTAAGTGTAGGTTGATAATTGTTTGTTTATGTGTATATAGCATGTTGAGATGGTTAAATAAGGTAGGGACTCATTGAAGTGGCAGGTTTATGTGCAAATGTAACAATGTGATAAAATATCTGCAATTGTTGAGGTAAGGAATTGTGTACAAGCTGTAAAGAATGTTGTAAATGTGTATTATTTCATGGGAATGTGTTTCGGGGCTCTCTAACAAGTGGATATGTCCATAATACAAAGAAAAATCTGGCGAAATTTTTCTAAAATATGGGAGTGAGTGAAAATTTTGACAGTTTGCATATCATGTCTTTCAAAGCGAGCTGGTTTCAAAATCCTCATTCGAGGAGGAATGATTTTAAGGGGGGGAGGATGTAAGGCCCCGTAAAATTTTTGTGCTTAAAAGAAAGTAATCCGTGGTGTCATGGTCCAAATAATGTGTTAGGAATTTGTGTTCGGATCCTTAGTAGTGATCTAAGCTTTAAAAATTGAAAGAATAAAATTTTCCAGAAAATGTCAATTCTGCGATCAAGAATGCAGTCGCAGATCTACTATGCGGACTGTATTCCTACCGCAGAGTGTAACAGAATATTTTCCAAAATTGGTATTGAAAATGCGGTCCAATATGCGATCGCATAACGAAAATGCAGACCGCAAAACCATCGCATAATTTCTTAAGAATTTTTGAAGGTCAATTCTGTGGTGCATTATGCGACCACAGAACACGAATGCAGACCGCATTCTGGTCGCATATCATAACAGAACATGTGATTTTTGGGAGCAATTTTGCGGTCCATTATGCGTACCGCATGTTGATTATGGGATAGCAGATGCGACCGCATTTGAATCGGCCCATATTTTTATACAATTTTAACCCGATTCCTTCTTTAAAAAAACACCTCAAAACTTCATTTCCTCATATTTTCTTAGCAAAACAAGAGAGTGGAAAGAGAGATTCTTGAGAGAGAAACCTAACAATCTTCAAGGATCGTTTTCTAATCGCTTGGTCCGGAAAATCCTAGGGCAAGTGTCATCTTCCCCAATTTCTAAAGGTAAAAACCCTATCCATTTTTCTCTAATTTTCAGTTGTCAAAAGGAAAGGAAGATTTTCATGCATTAGCTTTTGAAAATAGAATTTAACACTCATGCATGTTCTTTGAACTTGCAATTTAGTAAAAAGAAGTGGTTAGGAGTAAGAATTTGCAAAAGCGGAGTTGGCATCATAAGATAACTGGGTAAACTTAAAGTATGAGATTGAAGGAAGTAAATTTGACTCCAGGTATGTATGGCTAACTTTGATCCTTGTGAAATCGCCCTTATGTGTACAATTTGTTTGGTATGTGACAGTTATAAGAATTGTTGTGTAATTCTTTTGATTTAGTCGTTGGGTGTTCAATTGGTTTAACTATGTGTTGTGTGGTTTGAGATGTGAACCGAATGATGAAAAAGGGAATCATAATTGGTAAAGAAATTGAGGATAATAGTAGTGATGGCATACTTGGCTTCTTGTGGAAAATTAATGAAACAACTCGAACTGTGTTGAACTGTTGAACATAATATGATACTCTCGGATATGGAAACATTGTAACCTTGTTGTGGTATTAGCTTCAAAGGTACTTGGAAAATATGAACCAATTTGCAAGTTGCTTATTGCCCTTGTTTGTGATCTTTGTGTAGTGCTCTTGTTTGTTGTTTGTGATTGTTGTGATTTGAAACTGTACGGTGGGATCGGGTTGCGCACCGCAACACAAAGTAATAAAGTGTGGGTTGGGGTGATAAGGGTGGCCGAAGTAATAAGGGTGGAAAGCGATCGAAATCGCCATTGAAATTGATATGAATAAAATTGTGAAATCATTGATGTGAGATTGTGAAAGGAGACAGCATGAGAGTTTGCAACCCGTGGGGCGTTGATTGCCCCTTTGTTTGACTTGATTGTGCTTTCCATGTATGTTTGGTTGTTGCCTTCCTTGTTGATCTCTAATTGTACATGGGCTGGGGATTTCTTGAAACAAAGTAAGTGTAGGAAAGTGATTGGCTTGCTTGGTTATTTCTTGGTGTATCTGTTGGTTGTTCTAATATTGCGATTTATTTATTTATGGCTTGAGTTTACTTGGGACAAAGCTTGTCCATACATACCAGTACAATTCCAGTGTGCTGACGTCCCTTTTGCCGAGGAAGCTACATTCATGTTATAATTGTAGGTGGATCCGTTGCAGGTACTTCAGCTCATCGGCAGTAGCACTCTTTCACCTTCCACTGGCCGTTTTGGTGAGCCCCTTTCCTCTCGGGGCTTTGCGTGGCTCATGCCACTTCTATTTCAGATTTTTATTTTGATTTTGTATAAGGTATAGCCGGAGCCTTGTTACCGGCAGATATTGTATCATCCTTTTGTATCTTAGAGGCTCCGTAGATAGTAAACTGTGGAATTATGGTATTATGTAAATATTTCGGGCGTTGTAAATGGTAAAGATGTTAAGAAATTAAACGTGTTGTTATGTTTGTAAAAGGGTGTTTTCAATTATGATTGGTAAATTCTTCGGTTTATAAGTAATGAACAATACAGGGGTAACACGTGGGTTAGGAAAGGCACCGAGGTCCGCTTGACTGGGGCTACCCGATTAAGCGCCGGTCATGTCCCTCGATTTGGGGCGTGACAAATTACGTTTTAGCTGGATAGTGGACTTTGTACTTCTGTTAGGACACACCAACGGACCTGGTCCTGATTGTGTTCCTCATCTATAACATTTGCCAGATGGTCACTTTCTTCTGCTACATTCAAACTATGCACTTGACTCGTACTTTTGTTAGAGAACCCCAAGGGAGCAGGTCCCTTTTGTGTTTCTATTTATATTGATTGCATATAGCCACTGACTTGTTCTGTTATCAGAGACGTCTAAGGGACCAATGCATCGGGTCCATGTTGTGTTCCTCCCTGTGGTCGTTCATCCATTTGCTGATTTTCACACTTCGAACAATTCACATAAGATGTGTATCCTGTGGGACAAGATTCTCTATCTGGTTCTTAACAATAAGTTTGTTGATCATCAAAACACAAGAAGCATAAAGATAAGTCATTGAAACCCCATAAGGCCTGAACATCAACTACAAGCGGTCTCTCACCAACAAGAAAGAATGCAAGGCTACCCATACTTACCGTCTTTCAACTCAAGGCATCGACCATCACATTGGCCTTCCCGAGATGATACAAAATAGTGATATCTTAGTCTTTTAGCAGCTGCAACCATCTCTGATACCTTAAATTCAGATCACTTTATTTGAATAAGTACCAGAGACTCCAATGATATGTAAATACCTCACAAGGCACACCATAGAGATAACACCTCTAAATATTCAAAGCATGAACGATGACAGCAAACTCTAAATCATGGACGAGGTAATTCTTCTTGTGGGACTTCAATTGAAACGAAGCATAATAAATCGCTCTACCCTCCTGCATAAAGACACACCCAATACCAATATGAGAAGCATCACAATACATTGTATAAGAGCCTAAAGCTGAAGGAGAAACTAGAACTGGAGTTGTGGTCAAGGCAGTCTTGAGCTTTTGAAAGCTCTCCTCACACTAATCTGACCACCTGAAAGGAGAACCCTTCTGGGTCAATTTGGTCAAGGGCAATTAAATAGACGAGAAATCCTCCATGAAGCAATGATAATAACTGGCCAAGCCGAGAAAGCTCTAAATCTCTACAGCTGAAGGTGACTTGGGCCAACTCTGAATTGCTTCTATCTTTGTTGGATTCACCTAAATCCCTTTATTATACACCACATTCTCCAAGAACGCCACCGAACTAAGCCAAAACTCACACTTGGAGAACTTGGCATACAACTTCTCCCTTAGCCACTGTAGTACAATCCTAAAATGTTGAGCGTAATTTTCCTGTCTATGCGAGTACACCAAGATATCATCAATGAATACTATGACAAACGAGTTGAGATATGACTGAAATACAATGTTCATCAAGTGCATAAATGTTGTTGGGCCATTGGTCACCCCAAAAGACATCACAAGGAACTTATAATGACCATAACGGGTTCTGACTGCCGTCTTTAGAATATTCGAGTCCAAAATCTCCAGCTAGTGATATCCAGACCTCAAATCAATCTTAGAGAACGCCCTCGCTCCCTGAAGTTGGTTAGATAGATCATCAATACGCGGCAAAAACTACTTGTTCTTGATTCTAACTTTTTCAATTGCCTATAGCCAATGCACATTCACATAGTACCATCCTCTTCCACACAAACATAATCGGTGCACTCTAAGGCAAAACGCTAGGCATAATAAACCCCATATCAAGACATTCCTAAAGCTATTCTTTTAATTATTTCAACTTGGCCAGTTGCATACGATACGCAGAAATATAAATGGGCTAAGTGTGCGGCACCAAGTCGATACTAAAATCAATATCCCTGTTAGACGGGTAGTTCGGCAGGTCTACAAGAAATACATCCAAAAAGTCTCGCACCACCGGAGAAGAATCAATAGTAGGGGTATCAGCACCAACATCCCTCATAAAGGCCAAATAAGATAAACAACCCTTCCTATCCATTAGTTGGGCCTTTAAAAATGAAATAACTCTGCTAGGAACATAATCTAGAGAACCTCCACTCTATCCTTAGTAAATCCGGTATCGCCAACATCACGGTCTTAGCGTGAAAATCCAGAATAGCAACATGGAGACAACCAGTCCATGCCCAAGATCACATCAAAATCAACCATACTAAGAAATAAGAGATCAAATCTAGCCTTCAATCCCCCAAACGACACTACACGTGACCGATACGTATGGTCCACAACAATAGTACTGTCCATTGGCATAAATACATGAACAAATGAGACTAAGGACTCACGGGGCATATTCAGATAATGAGAAAAATACGATGATACATACGAATAAGTGTGACTAGGGTCAAATAACATAGAAGCATCCATGTGGCATACTAAGACAATACATGTTATCACTGTATCTAAAGAAATAACATCTGGCCTGGAAGGAATAGTATAGAATCAGGCCTGACTGTCGGCCTCCCCTCTAGGGCGATCTCCAGCTACCTAGGACCCATCCCATTTGACTGGATGGGTGGTAAATTAACTAGTATAGAAGTCACAGCCTGACTCCTGTACTGCACAGGACCTTCGGGGCTACGAGGACATTTCTTCCACATATGACCAAGCTCCCCGCACTCAAAGGAACTCCTCGATGGTGGTGGTTGGGACAGAAGAGGGATACAAGTACCCCCGTAGCTGCTAGAAGGACCTGGCATAGATAGAACCTGAATCGATAGAGCACGGGACAAACCTTGAGCTGGAAGGGCACTGGGTGATTACATAACCTGACTAGCACTATAAGAACCATAGTTGGATGATGCACCACACTGAACTGGACGAGCCATCTCTGTTGTAGTAGAACCGACCACCGGAAGGAACACCACTGAAACCACCCGATCCACGAGGCCTCTTGACCTCCCTCTCCTCACGCTCCTTACTACGGACCATCTCTTGTCGCTGAGAAATATCAATCACCTCATCGAACCGAGAACCAGCTACACTCTCCTGAGTCATAGAAAAACGTAAGTGATAGGTGAGGCCATCCATGAACCTCCTAATCCTCTCCCTATTAGTGGGAACCAACCAAACTGTGTGATGAGCCAACTCATAAAAACCTTATCTCTCACTGAGTCATAGATAGCCCATCCTAACGTAGCTGCTCGAACTGCTTGCGCAGCTCCTCCCTATGGGTTGGTAGCACAAACTTCTCCAAGAAGATAACAGAGAAATTGTGCCATGAAAGTGGTGTAGCACCGACTAGCCTGTACCTCTCATATGCCTCCCGTCATCTAAAGGCAGCCCCCACTAGTCTCCAGAATACCTGTCGTGCAAAAATCTACTGGCACCTATCCAAAAAGTCTTGGGTATCCTCAGACTCAGCCCACTGAATGATGGAGGCTCGACTCTGCCAAACCTCTCAGGTATTTTTTGCTCATCCTCACTCATAACGGGACCCACCTGGTCCTGAGTAACTGCAATCGACTGGGCTGGTAGAACCCTAGTACCTGATGTTCCTACATTACCTGTTCTAGGGTATAGGTGGCAGGAGTTTGGGTACCTCCCCCGGCCTGTGAGGTTGCTGGTGCAGTCCGGATAGAAAACCCTTGGTGCACATAGTCAAAATTTGATCCAAGGCCTCTTGAAGTCCTAGAATCACAATGGACACAACTAATGAATGAGGGCCCCACTGGCTCAACCATATCTAAAACTTGCTCCTAAGTTGGAGCAACTGCGGATCTAAAGGTATTGCCCTAGCTGTCATACAAGTTGCACCTATGCCACTACCGCGACCTCGACCTCTCGTGGCCCTAGTTGGTGGTACTGGTGGTTGTTTGTCCTGTCCGGTAGCATGTGTCCTTACCATTTATAAGAGAATAGATAAACAGAAGTTTAGTTTCCAGAATCAACAAATCCACATGACAAGAATATGAAGTTTCCTAAGGGTTCGGCAGCCTCTCAAAGATAAATACAGACGTCTCCATACCAATCCGCAAGACTCTACTAAACCTGCTCATGACTCCTGAGACCTATGTAACCTAGTCTCTGATAGCAACTTGTCACGGCCAAAAATTAAGCCTTTCGTAATGGCGCCTAATGTGATACTAGGCAAGATGGCACTTTAAAACATTTCCAACACTTTTAAATAAAGATGATCTAAAACATATTAAAATAATTAAAGCTCTCAAAAACTTGATAAAAAATCAAAACTCAATACAGAAGTTCTCAAAACCAGGGTGTCACTAAGCACATGAGTGTCTATGCAATACAAATTTGAAAACACTCTCTATGAAAAGCTGAAACTAAATACATAAAGCTGAAAGACAAGAAAGAAGAGTCAAGGTCTGCGAACGATGGACAACTACTTTGAAATATCCTAATGATCAACCTGCTTAGATAATCAACACTCACCGTGTCCGGAAACTAGGTCTGCACATGAAGTGCATGGTGTATAATGAGTACAACCAACTTTGTAAGTCTAAATATTGGACTGAAAGTAGTGAAGAGCTTTACGGATACAGTTCAATTACAGAAAATACGATACAGGAAATTAGGCATGCTTCAAGTTCGATAGTAATAGACAAAAAAGTTAATTCATGTCAAGTTCAATTGAAACATGATATAGTATCTCTCATAAACTACACGACAGTGATATACCAGTTAAAGTACAACAATAATGTAATCAAGTGTATGTTCTCAGAGTAACAGTCACAGTCCTCCATTCACTCCATCCTCACAGTCACTCATTCCTCTCAGTCGCTCGACACTCGCACTCGCACTCAGTAAGTACCGCGCTCACTAGGGGTGTGCAGACTCTGGTGGGGCTCCTTCATCCCAAATGCTATAATCATCTAATCATGGCATTTATCAATAAAACATGATGTGACGCATAACCCCATCCCATAAATATCCTCATAATGAGGCCCTCGGCCTCACGTAGTCAACAACTTATCCAGTCTCCCGGGCTCTCAAAATCATGATAATCAGCCTAAACAACAATGATATAATGTATCAATAAAAAACAATAGAGACTGAGAAATAATATGCAAGTAAAATTGTTACTGAGTACAAAATGGCAATTTAGCAGATAATTCAATATGTGGCACGACCTCGAGGGTCTCTGCAGTACCAACATATAGCCTAAACATGATTTCTAACATGATTTGTAGCTCAATTTCTATAACACACATAAAAATTATGAACAAAAACAGATTTTTCAACTATATAGTTCCATGGAATTGACCAAGTGACAATTTCTACGGTGCACGCTCATACACCCATCGCCTAGCATGTGCGTCATCTCAACAATAATCACATGATACGTGATACGAGATTTCATACCCTCAGAATGAAATTTAGAACTGTTACTTACCTTAAATCGTGCAAATCCTCACTCCAACACACCCTTGCCTCACGAATCGTCCGCCAAATGCCTCGAATATAGCCACAAAGAGTTCGATACAATCAACACGAGCTAAAGGAATCAAGTCCATAAGAAAATACTAAGTTCTTAATCAAAGTCAAAAAGTCAACTCAAAAGTTAGCCCCTCACACACGTCTCGAAATCGGGTAGAAGTCACAAAATCCGAACACGCATTTAACCACGAGTCCAATCATACCAAAATCACTCAAATCCGATACCAAACCCTCGATCAAATCCTTAAAATTCGATCTAAGAACTTTCCTCCATTTCCCCCCAATCTTTCACCCTAAATCACTAATTAAATGATGAAATCAAAAACATAAATATAAAATCTAACCAAAACCAAGTAAGAATCACTTGTCCCAATCATCCACTTGAAAATCTCTAAGATATTAGCCTGCCGCCTAGCTCCCAAAATTAAATTGTGAAAATGAGCTCAAACCCCCATTTTGAAATATTACAGCCTGCCCAGATATCCCTTCTTTGCAATCGCGAAACACAAACTCCACTGCCCCCAGAAACTCCTCTATGCGACCGCACAAAACACACGTGAACGTGAAGCATAGGTTACGCAGGCCTATGCAATCGCGTACGGCCCACGTTCGCATAGAACAACGCACTTGAATCACAACTGCCTCATCTCGTCTTCGCAAACGCGACCTAGCATACGCGTTCACGATGCATTGTTTCCCTCAGCCTATGCGATCGCATGCTAGAACTGGAGATCACATTGAAGAAAACACCACAGCTGCTCTAATTATCCTAAGCGATCGCGGACCTTCCCACGCAATCGCGAATAAGGAAACCAGATCAGTGCACCAGAAAATCTTCAGCTATAACACCAAGTGTAAAATTGATCCGTTAACCATCCGAAACTCACCTGAGGCCCCTGAGACTCAACCAAATATGCCAACACGTACTAAAATACGATACAAACTTAGTCGAGCCTTCAAATCACATTAAACAATGCTAAACCACGAAACGCATATCGATTCAAGCCTAATGAGCCTTTGAACTTCTAACTTCAACATTCGATACCGAAACCTATCAAGTCACGTTCGATTGAACTTAAATTTTGCACACAAGTCTCAAATTACATAATAGACCTACTCCAATTTCCGGAACCCCAATCTGAGCCATGTAACCACAAAATCCCCTCTTGGTCAAACCCTAAATTTTTAACTTTCATCATTTCAAGCTTAATTCCACTACGGACCTTCAAATCACTATCCAGACACACTCCTAAGTCCAAAAACACCCCATGAAGCTAACGGAATCATCAAAACTTCCATCCAGAGTCATTTACAAATAAGTCAACATCCGGCCAACTTTTTCAACTTACGCTTCCAACCTTGAAACTAAGTGTTACTACTCATTCTGAAACATCTCCAGACACGAACCAGTTACCCCCGCAACTCACATAACAACAGTAAAGCATAAACTGAGTAATAAATAGGGGAACGTGACTACAACTCTCAAAACGACCAGTCGAGTCGTTACACTTGCCCCAACCCCTCACACTCCACCCCAACCTAAATACAAATTATTAACAGTACTTTATTTTCATGTTATGGATAGTTTTTTTTTTCGTTTCAACTAATGAGTATTTTTTTTCATGATACAAGGAAGTTTTTTTTATTTCATTTTAACAAATAGTACTTTCTTTTCATGATGTAGAAAAAGTATTTTCTTTCATTTCAACAATTGTTTTTTTCATTTCAACAAAATGAGTTTTCTCTTCATGGGTAAGGTCTGCGTACATATTACCCTTCCCAGACCCCACCCTGTAGGACTATACTGAGTAGTTGTTGTTTGTTGTTGATGTAGAAAAATATTTTCTTCTATTTCAATAAAATTAGTACTTTATTCTTATTTTGTAGAAAGAGTAATTTCTTTTTCAACCAAGATAAGAGTATTTTCTTTTTATGGAGCACAAATTTCAATTTTTTTTTTTTTTTTTTGTGTGTGTATAAGAGTAAACCAACACATTAGTTCTTTGGGGTTTGTTTTAATTTTCAGAAGAATAGTTATATTCTTGAAGAAAATAGTCCCGAAAATGTTAAATATTTGATGTCTGTGTAGCGGGGGGGGGGGGGGTTGACTGGGGGAAGGGAGTGAGGAGAGTAACATAAAAGATATTTTCCTAAAGCGATAAATTTTTACTCTCCAACCACACACTAGAAAATATCGCTCACCAATCAAACAAGGAAAAGTAAATGATAAAACTACTCATTTTCTATGAGAAACCCACCCTAAGTTGTGTTTGTAATCATGATAACTCTGTATCTAATTTACCCCCAGGAAAAAGAAAAAAAGGAAATATAGTAGTAAGAAGAAAACAGGTTTGATGTGTACAAAACTAGCATGGCACTGCGAATTTGAGGTTGAATGGTCTCCGGCGCAGTCGCGTGAAGTTGAGCGAATTAAAGAGATTCCAATTTGTAACTTTCTGAAATGACATTAATCATGTTAACACTCCCCATTCTTTGTTGAAATAGGTTTTAAGTGTTTACTAATTATTGTGAATGTTGGAATAAAGAGCATGTGAGGAGGTAAGTACTCATAAGAAGAGTGAAAAGTGTGCACATTTCCATCATCCCTTAAGATGTGCCTTGCGTCAGAGTATCCCAAATTTTTACGACAATGGAGAATCCTCAATACATAACGGTCTTCGTTTGAGAGTGAACATTTTTGGATTAGAGAACTAAATGCACGAGACGTTCTCAAATTCCAAAGAGATTCCAAGAATGTATTTTGTGTGACAATGACTGAACGTTCCAAGATTTCTTATGACATTAACAATCTTCATCCACAAGAATAGTTGATTCATTGCCAACTCCAAAGTCAATTAATGATGCCATATCATCATCAAGCAGTGTAGGAAATGGGGAACCCTGGGAAGTCCAAAAAGAAGATTCTAAACATAAAATTCTAAAAATCTTAAACATTGATAAATCATGCAGTGACAATCAGCAAAATATAGAGAAGATTGGTTGTGCAAATTTAAAGAAACTACGATTATCTGTTAAAGTAATTATTGGACATCTCATACAACAGTGACTAGTGTGACCACGCGTCACCATTATTAGCTTACGTACCTGTTCCTGAAGAAATAACTTTGGCTTAATAGATTTTATCTTGAAGAAACTCTCACAAAGGATTTTCAGCTTGCCCACCTGAATGGATCACAGAGATAAGTAGAAAGCTTTAAACCAGTCTAGTAAAGGAAAAAGATCATACCGTAGTTGTCGCAGGCAGCTTTTTAGTCAATGGGGCCTTTTCACCAATTGATGCTGCAACACACTTCAGAGTAATAGCTGCAGAAGGCGAGCATGAGTGGTAAGAGCATTTTCATGGATCCGATTAGGATCTAAATTTGGCAAAGTTTAGAGTTGATAGTCTATACAAATGAGCCCTGACGCCATTTTTTGTGGACCCGTAGCTCCACTTGCGGCCTTTTGATCCTCAATCCCGTGAAAAGATTTTAGCTCTGCAAATCTGCACCAATTAACACATACTTAGAGTGCTAGATATGGCTCATAGTTAATACTCTGAGTTGCTTAAGAAATAAAAGGTGATTAATCTAGATGTAGTATTCAACTATAAGCGAGTAAATAGAAAACAGAGAATAGGTTGAGGTATTTATTTCCATTGTAGGTACTGCAAATTTTTCAAAACATCCTCTAAACAATCAGTACTAATGACACAAGCTAACATTTGCCCAAGCCAAAGACAATATATCAAATATTGGCTTATAAACTAGCCTCATAAAAAATATTTGAAGATATATGTTACGTACTAAATAAGATAAATACCTGGGGTGAAGCTTCTTAATATCCTCTGCGTTATCATGGCTTTTAGACATGACCAATCTGACATACCTGCAGAAGGATTTGAAAATTTATTTATCTGAACAATGACTAGACAAGAATCTACTGAAGTGCCTCAAGTTAGTGTATTATTCGAAGAATCAATCAACAACATAAACAACACTAGCCTCATCCAGCAATGCTTTGCAAATGGAAAAGGAAAACAAAAAAAGTTAACATCACAATAACCAACAAATAATATGTTTCAAGAGTTGGGGAATTTAAACAAAACACATAAATATACTGCCTTGGATGAGGCAATTGCTTTAACTTTCAATTCATCTCATCAGGCGGCCCAATGCATAACAGATGATGCACGTGTAAGAGACATAGAGAATAAGAACTTTCATTTAGTTTTTGGCTTCTCTTTAGAAGTTTTCGTAATTCTCTTCAGTAAATATC
Organism: Nicotiana noctiflora; assembly: GCA_032618575.1. Classification (NCBI taxonomy): domain Eukaryota; kingdom Viridiplantae; phylum Streptophyta; class Magnoliopsida; order Solanales; family Solanaceae; genus Nicotiana; species Nicotiana noctiflora. The sequence goes on from JASVEL010010954.1 coordinate 51,417, forward strand.
TCAAATAAGGCTCACACTTTAATATGCACATAGACTGAACACATTTTCGGTATACTTTGAGGGCTCAACAATATATTTCTCCCACACCCCTCCAATAAAAACAACAATAACAACCCAGTAAAATCTCACAAGTGGGGTATGGGGAGGGTAGTATGCTCGCAGACCTTACCCCTACCCGAAGGAGTAGAGAGGATGTTTCCGAAAGACCCTCGGCTCAAGATAATAAGAAAAAATAAAAAACAAAAGGAGAGAATATTAGTTTCACCATAGAGATCATAGCAAAAATAAGAACATAAAATGCAGAAGAAAAATATAAGGCAGAAATGATGGCTAATAAATAGGTCTTGCACCGAAAAGAGAAAATACTATGACACGACAATGCCCCTCGCTATTTTAGACAAAAACCTTACCAGACTAGGCTCACAACGGTACACAGTAACGCGAGAATCAACTACCTTTTATAGCCTGTTTGGCCAAGCTTCTTTTGGCCAAAAGTGCCTTTTTTTTTTTTTACCAAAAGCACTTTTGGTCAAAAATGAATGTTTGACCAAGTTTTTGAAAGGAAAAAAAGTGTTTTTGAGGAGAAGCAGAAGCAGTTTTGAAGAAGCAGAAAAAGGTAGCTTTTCTCGAAAAGCACTTTTTTGAGAAGCACTTTTGAGAAAAATACACTTAAAGCAGTTTTTTAAAGCTTGACCAAACAATAATTGCTGCTCAAAACTGCTTTTTAAACTAATTAGTCAAACACAAACTGTTTCTCACCAAAAATACTTTTGAGAAAAACACTTCTCAAAATAAGCTAATTTTTGCAGCTTGGCCAAACGGACTATAAGCCTACAATTATAATACTCGACCTCCACAACCTCCAAAACTTCCTATCAAGTATCTTGTCCTCGAAAATCTGAAGTCTCGCCATATCCTGCCTGATCAATTCTCCCCAATACTTCTTAGACCGCCCTCTACCTCTTCTCATGCCATCCACAACCAGTCGCTCACACCTCCTTACTGGAGCATCGGGACTTCTCCTCTATACATGCCAGAACCATCTGAGCCTCGCTTCCCGCATCTTGTCATCAATGGGAACCACGTGCACCTTCTCCCGAATATCATCATTTCTAATTTTGTCCATCCTAGTATGCCCGCACATCCACCTCAACATTCTCATTTCTGCTACTTTCATCTTTTGGATATGTAAGTTCTTAACAAGCCAACACTCAGCCTCATACATCATGATCTGTCTAACCACTACTTAATAGAACTTACCTTTGAGTATCGTTGGCACTCTCTTGTCACACAAAACTCCGGATGCTAACCTCCACTTCATCTATCCTACCCCAATACGGTGTGCGACATCTTCATCGATCTCCTCTCCCCCGTAGATAACTGACCCAAAGTACTTGAAGCTGCCTCTACTTGGGATAACTTGTGATTCAAGCCTCACATCCATGCCCACTTCCCCCGGCCCAGTGCTGAAAATACACTCCAAGTATTTCGTCTTCGTTCTGCTTAGTTTGAAACCTTTAGACTCAAGAGTCTGTCGCCAAACTTCCAGTCTCGTTAACACTGGCTCGTGACTCATCGATCAGAACTATGTCATCGACAAATAGCATGTACTATGGCACCTCCCCTCGGATATTGTTTGTTAACGCATCCATCACCAAGACGAATAAGAACGGGCCGAGCACAGAGCCTTGGTGTAACCCCATTTCAACCGGAAAATGCTCAGAGTCGCCTCCTACCATTCTAACCTGAGTCTTAGCCCTATCATACATGTCCCTAATCGCCATAATATAGGGAACCGACACACCTTTTCAAAGAACTTCTCTAGGAACCTTGTCATACGCTTTCTCTAGGTCAATAAACACCATGTGCATATCCTTCTTTCTCTATATGTACAGTTCCACCAACCTCCTAACACAGTGTATAGCTTTAGTGGTTGAACAACCCGACATGAACCCGAACCGGTTGTCTGATATAAACATTGTCTTCCTCACCCTCGCTTCAACGACCCTCTCCCATACTTTCATGGTATGACTTAGTAATTTGATACCCCTATAATTGTTATAACTCTGGATATCACCTTTGTTCTTATACAATGGAACCACCGTACTCCACCTCCACTCATCCGGCATCCTCTTTGCCTTAAAAATAGCATTAAACAGCCCAGTCAACCACTCCAAACCCGCTCTCCCAACATACTTCCAAAATTCACCAGAATCTTATCGGGTCCGGTTGCTCTGCCTCTACTCATCATATGCATAGCCCTCTCGACCTCCTCAATCTCGATACGCTTGCAATGCCCGAAGTCACGGTGACTCTCGGAATGCTCCAACTCGCCTAGCACAATATCCCGATCCCCTTTTTCATTCAGAAGTTTATGTAAGTAAGTCTGACATCTCTTAATCCGGGCATCTTCTATCAGTATCCTACCATCTTCGGAAAAACTTCTTCTCCCCGACTTTTTCCCCAGTTCCTCGTATATACGACCATAAGCCGCAGTCTTAGCTTCTGTGACCAACAATTTAGCTTCCTTCCTAGCTACCTTATATATCTCCATGCACGCTCGCCTCTCCTCCTTACCTATGCTCCCCACTAACTTCAGGTATACCGCTTTCTTAGCTTCCACTTTGCCTTGGACCGCTTCATTCCACCACCAGTCTCATTTATGCCTACCATAGACACCGCTCGAGACCCCTAACACCTCTCTCACAGACGCCCTTTATTCAGTCTGTTGTTGTTGACCTCATAGTTTGCGTCCCCACTGCTCCTCCAAGCTCCCATACCAACAAGCGCCACTCCAACTCTTGGGCTTTATCCTTAGTCAAAGGCTCCCCACCCGATTCTCGGTGAACCCCGAGCAGGCCGTTTCCTCCTCTCTAACCTAATACCAACGTTTATCACCAGAGTCTATGTTGCGTCGCGAGTGTCTTACTCGGAATCACCTTGTAATCCTTGCACAACCCCCTGTCACATCTCCTGAGGAGGAGTTAGTCAATCTGAGTCTTCGCTACCGCATTTTGAAAAGTAACCAAATGCTCCTTCCTCTTCGAAAATCTAGAGTCCGCAATCACCAACCCGAAAGCCTTAGCGAAGTCCAATAGCGTGGTACCTCCTCCATTCCTCCCTCCAAAACCAAATCCACCATGCACCTCGCCATAACCACCTGCACTCGCCCCAATATGAAAAGGAAACATAAAAGGACAGAAAACGAAAGAGGAACTAAAATAGGTGATTAAATTTACAAGTACATGTGCCATTTCCGCTAATGATTTAACAAAAATTTAGTTAAAGTGTGGTTCTCAACAATCAACCAGCTACATAATGGATTTAAGATTATTCATCAAATGATAGAAGTGAAGCTAAAGAAGATGATCTGAAACTAAGTTTAAGATAAGAAAGCTGCCCTCGAGAAAGGTAACTAATTGAAGTAAGATTTCTAGAGGCATAGGTAAATAATAATATGATCTAGTTGTAATCACTCTGAGTTCAGTGGGACATGCTACATCAGAAAGAGAGAAAATACCGTATTTCAGAGTCCTTCCTCTCTCGAGGACTAACCTGAAAGAGAAAGAAGGCATGAAAAACTTGACCAATTTCAAATGCTTGCAAAATGAATCAGTAGAATATGAAGAATATACCTGGCTTCCGTTTAAAGTTTCAACTTTAGCAAGGCGGCCAATCAAAACAAACCGGGGCACACCACCTTTCCCTGGATCTGCTATAGGATTCTCAGAAAGCCTTATATCCTACCAAAAGTTTGACCAAATAACATGAATTTGAAACAAGATTCTGAAGCTTGTAATGAGTTACATTTTCTAGGTGCTACACTTTTATAGTTAGCAGGCAAGTAATTTTTTGGATTACAGTTAGCAATCCCTTGGTTTTTAATGACATAAGAACTTCCACAACAGAAGGCAATATGGGACTTCATTTTCTTCTTTACGGAGTGATAAGAATTGCACATACCCACCCCCTTCTGACTATGTTAGATTAGTTCTTCCCCATGTTAAATCAAGTAGCCCAATGCAAGTTTTTGAGCAGTTAGCGATATCTTTTAGAAATTTCTTCATTTTTTTTACTGTAGTTATGCTGATAAATACACACTCAAAATTCAACCACATTCTTCAGGAAGAACGTTAAATGTTGGAGGGAGGTGAAAAAAAAAGCAACACAAACCGTTTATTAGATAGTTTCATGATATGCATCTAATGTGTAACACTATAATAGTGGTTGCATAGTTTCATGATATGCATCTAATGTGTAAACTATAATAGTTAGATCACACATAAGAAGCTCCCAGACAAAACTTAGATCCAAGCACCAGTTTATTACATCCGTTTTCCCGATAAAAGTTTTTCCTATAATAACAAATCATTATCCAGTTAATTCATGAAAAAATCGTGATCAAATCAAAGGTCTGTACTTAAAGAAAAATCTTACCAACAACTTAGGGAAAAAATTAAGAGAATCAATAGAAGCAAGATCTTCAATTTTGTTCCCACCTGTAAATGTAACAAATAAACTACCAGTTAAATCTCAATTATATAACCAGGATTAAGGTTAGTTTTGCAGAGAGTTGTAGTATTACCCACAAGAAGGCAACGGAGATTCTGGAAAGGCCTACAGCTTTCCCCAAGAAGTTCATGACCGTTGGGTGGTTCAGATGATGAGTTATGATCAGGGTACCAGATACGGCCGATACAGTTGTTATTCAAAAAGAGCTGTTCCAATCTGAATGCAAGACGACAAACTAAAATCTCAATGAGATGCAACATAAAAATAATGTGTTTGAAGAGGACATTAGTTTGCAGCACCTTTTTAACTGGGACAGCTTCAAGATTTCATCCCAAGCAACTATAAAGTTATTCTCCAAATTGAGAAGACGAAGATAATCAAATCCATGAACGATATCTGAAGATAATGGCTGGAAAAGGAAAAAAAATCTAAGCAAAGATTCAGTGAATAATTTATAGATCATATATGAAGAGATTCATCCTTGTACTTCATATGGGAAACTCATTTAATACTTTCTTGGTTACAGACGTAATAGTAGTACAATAACTAATTGTTCTTGATGTCAGTTACTAGGAAATGAAGTGCGATCATTGATGAACACATTATTCAGAGGAGAGAGCTAGTAGGAACTATCAAACAGCATATATGCCTTTCTTCTGAAAGTTTCAAACTTTGCTCTTGTAATTCTGGAACCGATACTTGTCTAGACATAATCTGTTAAATTGGTTTCAACCCGGTTAATGTTCTCCACCCTAATGGGTGAAGGCAGTAGCAAATTTCATTGCCCCAGTTTTCATGTGGAAAACAGAACTAAAGAAATAGTAGCTAGTACCATGCAGACTTTTATAAGAAAAATCTAAGTGATCAATGCAAGATATATGGATTTTCCTTTTCAACTTTTGAAGAAATGGCATCAAAAACCTAAATTGGCATTCTATTTCTATTTGGTTTTGTATCCAAAATCATCTTGTCACCATCGCTAAGAACAGCTCCCCGAAAGCCTCTAATGACCAGTAGTCATCCTCTATCTCGCATATGATATATTCCCTCATCGGAAGATGATGATGATCCAGGATAGAAAAGCAAAAGTAAAGGTTGGAGTCACAACAAAGTATCTGCCAGATAAGATGAATCCCCATGCAAACTCATGGGCTTCAGATTGCAACTATTTTTTAAATAGTTCCTTTAGTTTTTGTAACAGCTTCTCTAGCATGCTTAAACATAAATCGTAAAATATGAAGGATTTTTACTGGCTACTGAGTATACACTTGTTTGCTTTGTTATGTGACAAGTTTTTCCGCTCTAACAGCTTATTTGGATGGTTGTTACTTGTTACCTATTATGCTGTATTGTATTATTATTCAAAATGATGTTTGTTTTGGTTGTTACTTAGATTTTATTGTATCGTATCATTAAATTTGTTGTTATGTGACGATGAAAAGTGCTACTTTATGTAACGGCCGATTTGGTATGGTTGTTACCTATTTTTCTCTCATATTGCCTTCCTTATTATTAAATAATCCTAATTTATCCTTTATCCTACCTTTTTATATAATAATTCTATCTTGTACCCTACTTTTTCTTTGTAATATTACAAGTTTATTCTTCATAATACTGATGTGACGGCAAACGATACAATCTATCCAAACATTGTATTCCTCAAAACAATACAGTACAATATAACATCATACAATGCTATACATGATGAAATGATATCTAACAACCATCCAAACAAGATGTAAGAGCGAGAGCACAAAAGATACAAAGAAGATGAAAATATAATGTCATGACACGGCTATTATCTTCAGTAAAGAAGAATCAATAGAACTTGTGGATAATAACATAAAAATTTGAGATTCTACTGCAAATAACTCTAATAAGGGAAAACACACCGCTATTTCTCTCAGTTTGTTTCCCATCAGATGAAGCTCTTCAACAAGAGGGAGAGAGTCTTTAAGCATTTCAACCTGCCAGATGAAATACACCACTCAATAAATGATTAAGTCACACGGAAGAAGACAGCAATAGGTCCACTCTCACCTGTTTCCAGCTTATACCAGTGTGATTCAAAACTAAAACTTTGATGTGGTTTAGCAGGGGCATCCCACTTATATCGTGAGACATGATGTTGTATGATAAGTTCAGAGTTATAAGAGCCGGTAACTCTTTACAGATTGCAGCAATTTCCTGCAAGGATATGCTTGCTCAGATAAACAGTATGTTACGCATGGAGAGAGAATGCACTGGTATCACAATTCTGCATACTACGATGCACAAAAATGAAATAGAGTCATGCAATCAATGATATGACTAGACTTTTCGACATCGATTCTCTCCATTCTGCAGTCCAACTAGGTATTATGACCAATAAGCTGGACTCAGACGCGCTTTGTTGAGACTAGGTCAAAGAAGAATTGACCCTATTAGAGTTGAAAATCCAACATATCTAATGAAGTACAATCTGAATCGAAAGGTTTAATGGAAAAAGAAATCAGCATGGACTCAATCCTCCCCTCTCCTTCCATGTTGATATCTAAACTTCCTCCAACCTCCAGTTCACGTGACAAATTTTCAGTCTAATGTTTGAGACACTTACAATGCAACAGACCTTTGATACTATTCAGACTTCAGATGCAACTAAACATTTCAGATTTAAAACACGATATGGTATTCTTTTTGAGAATGGTAACATATTTCTCTGTGTGAGTGTGTCTATATACATATGTATATGTAGATGTCAGCACAAAGTTTGTGCCAGAAACCAAAATGTGGGTGCTACATCAAAAAACGGAACATATACAAATCCTTGCTCTTCTTACGTGGAACCTAATATCTCTAGAATTTCCTCAGGATCATCTATGTGTTCCAACTTGCACCAAAAACTGAATAGAAGAATACAATTCCCCTTAATTTTCTGTAAAGAACTACTTGTGTCTTCAAAACATCTCGAGTTCACCTTTTTAGCTAGTTCACCTTTTTTACTACTTATCAGAAATGTTTGTCTTCTTTGAAAAGTATGTCAGGTGGTCAACTTAACTTCTTAATCCACATCACAAATAAAACTATATCACCACAAGATTGGACACAACGAAAACCAAAACGTCACGTAAACAGTCAACAAGTAGAGAATGCTTCAGAGATAGGATCTGATTACAATCGAACAGAATATGATCTGACTTCATTCAGAGGAGCAACGCATTACCCTCCAGTCAGAAAGCAGGTTTCCAGTCAAATCAAGCTCCTTTAACCCTGCAACAATGGCATGCACAATTCAGGTAACATTTTGCTTCCTGTCTGAAAGCTCACGGGGCTGAATAATGATATTGAAACAACTAACATGTAAGCAAATGCTAGTAGATATAAAGCAACAACAGTAAAAAAGTAACAGCAACCACAACAGCACAATAAAAGAACAACCATGAGTCTCGATCTTTAACTAGTTAGGTTGGCTATGAATGCTCAATATCCATTTGCTCCATTTGGACACAATGCATTCCAATACTCACAAACTTGTCTTTAAGACAAATTAACGGTTCTCTAACACTAGGGTTGGGTTTCATTATAGTACATTCTAATTCCAAATATGATTCTTCAATCTATGTGTATTTTTGTATGATTCTGATAATATGATGTTTTCTATGAATCTTTTTGGTATTCTTTTTTTGTAATCAATTTGTGCTGGAATACTGATTTAGAACTTGAAAATTTGGGTTAGTGGAAATTTCAGAAAAGTGCATTTGTAGATGTTGCATGCATTGCTTTACTAATATTCAATGAATGTGTGTAAAGGAAAGTAAGAATAACGTCAACTGCAACTATTTTTCTTCTTACGGCAAAGTACTTTTCTATTAGTTTGTCTGATAGTTGCGTTGTGGCATGTAAATCCTAATCTAAATTGATTTTTCCAAAAAGAATGACATAATTTTATAGTTGATAATAATTTAACATTAATTTTTTTATTTTACTTTAATAAGAAGCTTTTATAGCCTCACAAAATATTATGATGCGTTTGAGATCGCAAGTTTCAAATGTGCCCCTAAAACCAAGTTTTGAGGCCACATTTAAAGCACATCTAAAAGTAGGAACCCTAAAGCTAAAAAGTTAAAGACCTAAATATACATTTAATTAATATAAATACTCTAATTATTAAAAATAATATGCCCAAACAAACCTTCATACTCCTTAATCAACCGTCCAACTATCCACAAACCACTAATTAACAAGTGTAACATTCCTAATGTCCGTTCCAACTCTCCTTTTAAATTGTAATGAAATCTTCCAAAAGACTTTACTCCAATCGCGCCATCTTTTTTCCAACTGTTGTATGTATAAACATTATGAATGGATTGGAGTTAGCTTCTGCTTAAGGTCAAATGGAATGATCAGAGTCGTGTCTTATCATTACACCTCTTTTCAGGTTTTATGTTCACTTGTGATTTCAAAATTCATCTGGACTGAACTTTTTACATTGTTCCCCATCTTACAAAAAATGACGAGTAAGGCTGAGCAGTGATGGCGAAGGAAATTTTTTAGAGAAGTTAGAAAAGAGATAATTGAGGAGAGTGAACCCAAGTTTCTAGTTGGATGCCTCAATGCAGACGAGGTTTTTGCAAAACCATTTTATGTATTATCTATTGATTGATTAGGATAATTTTCTTAATGACTGGAGGCCTCAGAATTGAAATTTTTGCATCACTTTATTATTGCTGGTTTTAACCATATACTGACAATTAATTGATTTATTGTATTACTCGCACATAGCAAGTCGTGCTAAAGTTTAATTGCCTCGATGTGTGATAATGAACAACATGCACAAGGAATGGCATCAACATAGATATTACATGGAGGTTTTAGTGTTCTTTTTCTTAATCGAAATATACTTTTCCATATTGAGCTCTAGATGCAACAACTTCCTTTATTCTACAGCATTTATCTCCTTCTTAAAACTAAGGTTTATAAGAAAATAGTCTAACACTCTTGACCTTATTAACTGTAATATATTTTTGCACTATTACAATTTGATTAAACAAAGGAAAAGGCAAGAGTTGTTAACATAGATATTTGAATAGTTGACCAGAGGACTGCCTATGGCTTTCCTCATTTGTATGGACGATATGTCTTAGGTTCACTATTTTGGAAGATTAGATCTAGTTACAAGATAACATATAAAACTCGATGGGTAAGAGATTCAAGATGAATTTTTCAAAGTTCAAATAGTCCAGACTTAGTGACTCAAGTTTAATTTTTAGAGCAGAGTTGCATGATCTTAAGGACTAAATTTTCAAGAAAGAAATATTTTGGCATGTTGCAAAGGACATGGTTTTTGAATTTAATTTCTCAAGGGAGGCAAGGGATCATACATCAGGAATATCATCTATAAGGAATTATTAGTACAACTTATTACATGTGTATACCTCATAAAAAATAAAATTAGTAAAAAAGAAACATGTATCTAATTGAAAATTTAATTGTTCACCTTCGTAGGTTCAGAATCTTCATCTCGACCTCGACAAACAAGTCTGTACACATTGATTGTTTACAGAAAGTTGTATTAATCTTTCATGCATATTTATTTACTCAATATTTTATTTTAATACTCGGTATACACGTGCAGCGCACGTGCCGAAAAAAAAGTAATTCCAAACACTCATGACAACACCGCACCTAATTTAAATGTACTAACATGCTAACCCTTAATCCTGATTAGCTGGTGTAGCCTGTAGGGATATTTTATTTCATTATGCTACGCTTTTCCTTAAAACCACATGGAATTTAAAGATTGTAAGTCTTTTGAATCTTAGGATGAAAATTCTAATATAAATAGTATGCAGGAGAAGTGTAAGTATTTTACAACTCAAAGGACAAAATAAACTTGTTAGTCGGCTTTCTTGCTTTCAGTTCAGTAGGTCATGTTCAATTTCAGAAGTATTGAATGTATTTGCGATTTTCACACCGTTGTGGACTTCTAAGGTAGGCTGTAGACATAAAAACTTCAAAATATGTAAGGCAAATAACTAACCAGGGAAGCAAGACTACTTACCTCAATATTGCAACCATAACCTGAATATGTTTGGTTGCATTCCCATCTTCAGATAATAAAACAAGAAAAGTTAAGGTAACATAAGTTTCCTGGTCTTATTGCTCAAGTGTTCAGCCGCTTGCCGCTCTGTAGTCTTTCCTTTGAAATTGCTTTAAAGCCATGTTCTACTAATTCCCAAACCTTTATATCACTAATACCTGCTGCCATGGACACCTAAAACCCCAAAGACAGCTGATCAGCATGAGGCAATCCTAGTTCCTAGTTCTTTCAACCGTTCAACTCTCTACTGTCTTATCCTTGATCACCCAACCAAACCTTTAGCCTTAGCGGGACTCGCTTCATTCATCCGCAATGTTCTCATATATTTTTAAAGATTGATCCTGAATCTTAAAGATCACATGCACTTGAGGGAAAAGAATGACAGAAGTATGGAAATTAATCAAATAATGATACTCTGCAAATGAATTTTACTCAACTACAAATGCAAAAACAAGCTTTCTTGTCCTCAATGGGATAGTTCAGTTATTGAGGCATAGAAGAAACAAACACGAGATCCTAGGTTCAAATTCCATCTACAGGGCTCAGTGTGGACAAATCAGCTCTAACCTTGGTGCATAGGTTTGCTTGACATCTATGCTTGTACATTGTAGCAGGCTCTCGATGGATTAGCATATGTGAGCGCAAGCTGGTCCGGCTACTCAGCGTCATGTAAATAAAAAGAACCCAAATACTATCATCTATTACTTCGTTCACCCCAATCAAACATCGACTTTTCATCTTTGTTCCGTCCCAAAAATGTCCATTTTACTAAAGAAATTTTCACAATACTTTACATAATAGTCAAGGATGTGTTGGTCCATCTTCTGCATTTCTCAAAGTTCTTTATCCCTTTTCTATCCTTAGATTCTGCGGCATATATTCAAGAATATGGAATTTCAACTCTCATACTTTAAACATGGAACTACATTCCCATATATATTGATATTGACACATCATACTTTGCAGGGAATTCTTCTTTTTAATGATTGTATCAATCAAACATGGACACCCAATTTGGACAACTTGTAAGTACAAAGCTTTCTAGAAGATGGACAGCCAACTATAAATGTGAAAGTTAACAGGAGAACAGCTTCAGAAAATAAAAGATACAAACTCATAATCTTCTTTCCTGGCCCAACTTTAATAAATCGGTAATCAAACTACTGAACTAGGATACAACAGAAGATAAGAAATTTCATAATCGACCTCATAATTAAAGTCAAATACTTCAGTTAACAGAAAATGAAAGTAAAGCACAAGTAGGAGAATGACACATCAAAACTTTGATATATGAAGGCACAATCATGTACAGTTAGGAAAAACCAGGCAAGTGGAGAAGCACATAATTACTTGGTATAGTGGTATTGATATGCCCTTGGGGTCCAGCTGAGCTAACCCCAAAATAAGCAAGCGATGCACTTGTCAACTCCTCAAACCGACTTAGCTTGTTTTGAATTTTATCTTTACCCAGCAGCTGAATAGATACCCGTTTGTTTGTCGCAGAAAGAACGTACATTTCATCTGAAACATTATGCAAAGGAAAAGATTAAAGAAGTATATATCTGTTCAAGGAACGATGTCTTTGTTCCACAAGCTAGGAAATAAGAGTAAAATTACGGTAAAGGATGGAGCCAAATAGAACCCATCATTGAACATCCCAAGAAACGAACAACCCATGCTTCATTAAGTAGGTACAATCGAAACACCACCAGAGTGACTTCCTAGCTCCTATGGTTTCTGAAACTATACAATGCTATTGGCTGGCTTTTTCACTTTGACGGAGCTATTTTAGTTGTTTATTCAGACATTTTGTATTCTTTACTTAACATGGTTAAATCACATATCTTTCAGCTCATAAGTTCTATTTTGCCAAAAGGCTAGTCTTAAAGCATCTTACTTATTTTTTTATAAGAAATGCATTTTATTTACCAAAAATAACGAGGAAGATAAAATAAAATACACATGTGAAACACATTGAGAACAAAGAACACAATAAAGTTTGTGCCCGTTTGATTCAAGCATAAAGGGTGATAATATCCGCACAAAATTCAGCCTTACATATACATTGTTTGGTCGTCATTTTCGTTGCTAACATAAATAAGTACACGCATAAGTTATTCAAGAATGTATGTATGACAAAGTATGCATTATTATTCCCTTTATAACTTGTCTCTAAACCAAACGGCCCCTAGCATACTATTTCTACAATTCCATTTTCATCAAGCACCAAAACAAATCACCCTCTAGAGAAAGCAAGAGTCTTCTGAACCCAGGTAAAATATATTGAGAAAAAAAAACTTCTCAATATCACTAAGCACAAGAAACCACCAAAAACTGACAACAATTATCAACTATTACCTTCTTCTTCTTTAGTGGATTCTCCATGATATCTAATCTCAAGGGCCTTCAAGAGTGGTATCCCGGAGCTAAGATTGTGAGGTCGAACAAACGACGCCGTTTTTGGGCCTTGAGCTTCGAAATAGCGAATCCCATTATGTGATCCATCGTGCTTGCCATCTCCATTGTCCCAATCAACACCGACCCACTTTCCCTCATAGCCTTCTACTGCTCCCACGTACTTTACTGTTCCAATCCGACGAGTATCTCCGGCGAAATGGACCCTTTGACCCACCAGGAGCTCGGACAAGTCTGACCCGGACTTGGATCCACTTGAAATGGGGTTTTCAGTGCCCACTGAACTCTGCATTTTTCGCAGGAAAGCTGTTTCGAGTAATAAAGAGGTGATTTAAAGCGGAAAAGGAGAGATGAGTTTTACTCACTTTATTAAATTAAATTAAAATAATCTTATTATTCTTGAGAAAAAATAAATTTGTTCATAAAATCAAAACATTTCTAGTCTGAATTCTAGTGAAATCAAAATATGTGGTAAAAGCTAACGTTGCTGGTTAGCCTTTTTCTTTTTCCTTGTTTCCTTTTATAGTTTCTAGAGTCAGCTTCAGTATCAATTACTCTGTCCGTTTTCATTGATGTGAAACTTTTCGAGATACAAGAGATAAAATAACTACCTTTCGGTATAAATTCGTACCTTTGGGAGGGATTTCCCGACAAAAGTGAATACACCTGCACGGGAGAGGTCTACTTACAACGAGCCTCTCCTAAATGACCTCCGCGTGACTTGCCATTTCGGAGGCGGCCGTTATGCAGGCGGCTGGAAGGGACCTTGCCAATGTACATAGGCCGGGGTTGCCTTTTACGAGTACCCTTTCATAATGGGGTGCAAACTCCCCATCTATCCATTGGCGGAGGAGCTGTGCCGATTCTACAATGTATGTCCGGCTCAGCTTACTCCCTATACATGGAAGATATGTCGTATACTGACGACGTACGCCGAGAAAGCCGGCTTAGACGTTACAGTATACCACATGTTGCAGTTGTTCAGTCCCGGCTTCATGGGAGGGACAATGCTTCAGCTTAATAACCGAGGGACGAAGGGCCTAGTCGTCTAGGCGGACGATAAACCCAACCGTCAATTCTGGCTGAAATACTTTTTCGTCCGCATCACGGACTTGGTATCGGACCTGGCCGGATTTTCCGAGGCGTGGAACGACAACCGTAAGTATTATTTCTTATGTTGTCTTTCTTTACGTCTGTTCGACTTTTCGTCGTCTCAATTTTTTTTTTATGGATGCAGCGAGAGCACGTACGCCCCAATCCATACCGGACATAAAAGTCTGGGTGGGGCGGTTGATCCCCTTTGCTGAGGAGTGTAGGACGTGGATCGCCTTCACTATGAAATATGGCCTTCCAAGTATGGTGGTGACTTTTGATTTGGTGAACTTGTCTTTCATTTGGACGTCATCATTTTTATATCTGACACACTTATTTAATTGTGATTGGCAGCTCGGAGTGTACCGCGGAGACGGAGACGTCGTGCCGCCAGTTCCTCGTCGTCGGATTCCGAAAACGTGTTTCTCGTGAGGGAGAATATCCCTGAGGCTGTTCAGCCTGAGGATGATCGAGCGGACATGGGAGCGTCTGGTGACGATGTTGCCGACGCTGCCCGTCCAAAGGGTGACGCTATAATTCGAGAGTTGGTCTTTGCTGACGTTCCCGGGACTTCCTGTCCCGTAATTGAGCCGATGATTGACCCGGCGTCCAGAGTGGACATTTTTCCTCCACCTCTTCCTGTTGAAGAGGACGCTCTATCGAACGACAAACCGTTGGAGCGGAAGAGGCGTAGGCTACTCCTTGGAAAAGAGGTGGTCGTGGAACAGAGGGAGATGATTACTCGCCCCACTGAGTCGAGACCGATCTTCATGGGTGACGCCATCCGATCGGAGAGGGCGACCCTCTTAAGGGAGGTCACGGAAAATGCCGCTCCTCCGCGTGTCGAGGACGATAGCGCGTCGGTTGTCGCTGGTGAGGCTATAGACGAGGAGGGAGGCCGCTGCTGAGCAGGCCCCTGATCCCGCGGACGTGCTGCAACAAGATTATGCCCGGGTGGACATGGCGCTGACAGGTCCCAACCACCCGATTATGATCCTTACGGGATATAACTTGTTGCTGGAGTGCGAGCAGGCCGCCCGCAGCGGACATGTCCTTGTTGTGCGGGGCTGCAGAGGCGGAATCTCTGAAGTCTGTAAGCGACAGAGACCTGTCTCGTCGAATTGCTGGTGCCGCCTTACAGATATGATTCGGTCGTTGCTTCGCATTGTTTTCTCTTGAATCCTGAGGTTTTTTCGCCATTTTGACTTGTCTTTTCTTTTTACCTTTTTTACAAACCCTCATCTTGGAGGTGGAGTGGGGACGGAGGGACCGGAAGAAGGTTCTTGCCCTCCGAAAGGCGTCAAAAAGTACCGAGAGGTCCGGGATAAGCATCGGATATTGGCGGACATCTACACTCAAGACCCTCAGTTTCGGGTCTTTCGTGAGGGCTTGAAGGCTGCGGAGGAGCAGTTGCAAAAGCGTACGGCCCAACTGGAGAAGGCGGACGCGGACCTGTTGGCCGCTGTGACCCGAAATGCTGAGTTGGAAAGTCTTCTCCAGCAGCGGGAGGGGGAGTTGGACCTTGGTCGCGTGGCGATGATGGAAGCGGCAGAGTTGCGTGCCAGGGTTGATGCCCTTACCGCCGAGCTCAAGACAGCCACGGCCGAGGCGGCCGTTCCTCAACAGGTGGAGACCGTTGCCCCGACTAGCGACACGTCCCACGAGGCTCATGACATGATCGTGTACGCTGAGGCGAGGCGGACCGTGTTTGAGGAGTTGTTGGCCGATGGTACTGTCACACCTCCCTTTTTACTACCCTAAACATACGTAAGGTGTATAAATTACACTTGTAGGGTATACCCCGACGCTCAATTACCCGAGATGGATAAAATAACGTAAGGGAAGGAGTTTTTCCAATTTAAGGACAATCAGTTCGGGATTTTATTAGAGATTAATCAGAGTCGCCACTTGGGAATGACAATGGTGTCCCAAGTCACCGGTTGATCCCGAATCCGAGGAATTTTGACTCTTTAAAATGTCTGCGAAGCAGAGATCCGGATAAGGAACTCTGTTAACCCGGGAGAAGGTGTTAGGCACTCCCGGATTCCGTGGTTTTAGCACGGTCGCTCCACTATCGTTTTTGACTTTTGTTTGACTCAGTTATAGATTTTAACAACATAATGTGTTTTTGCGTTAAATATTATTTTTTAGGAATTTGCGACATCGCGGAAACACGCCTCGAGTCATACCGCAACCAGTACGCCTATGACTTTTGGAGTATTTCGGCTTTGCCGAGATTTGGATTCGAGTCGCACCAAGTGCACACTCGTTCATAGGAAGGTATATTAAAATCGTGCCCTAAAGTAACGTCTATCGGCTTTTAAATCTTTTGGGAGAAGCTATGGAATTAGCTATTAGCTTTCCCGGGTCTATTTGTGTTATATTATTACTAAATGGGGGCCCCGGTGTTATTCGGGCGAGGCTCGTCCCAAATTATTTATTAAAGGATACTAACATTTGGCTAAGTTTTCTATATTTGTTTTTTCCTTAATCGTATGCTATTACTATAATAATCCAGGCCTATTTGAATTTCATTGCTGTTGGGCCTGGTTCTCATTTTACACTCACATTACATCAGTCCAGGCCCTTGAAAGGCTAGATATTTACATGAATTCATGGCCATGGGGGTTAAGAGAATTTATATAACAGATTGAAATAATTAAAATCAGAAACGCAAACTAAATAGAATGAACTCAAAAATGTTTTATTCACTGAGGAGAAATCAGTACACAAACTATCGATTATCTATTACAATTCAGACTGGAGCTAAAGGATATTTATGATCTCAATCTTTGTTAACAAGTTGATACTTATATTAACAGATTCTAAGGAGAGCAATTCGATTATTCCAGAAGTTCATAGAGTAATTAAACTAATTATCTACAGATGACCAAAATTAAGTAATTAACCTATACATGGCAGTGCTTAATCGACCCAATTACTTGCTAATGTTAACCGAGTTATCCAAGACTGAATGATCTATTAATATGTACCCAAATGTATCATTGATTTTAATTCAACTTAGCTTGTGCCATGAACCCCAGTCGGAATGAGCTACTACCACTTCTGCCTATTCTCTCTTTTGAACCTATTATATCACTTTACAGCCATGTTCGAGCACCAATTAACACCAAAACTGAACCCATTCTAACATTATTGCCTATGTTACTTCTTATCTCTTAAACTTGTTCAAACACTAAAATTAATAGATGAAACAGATTAACTTAAATGAACTTCGTATTACTAATTCATGCAAACGAATAGATGAGCCCTAGTTTTAATAGTATTTTTATTTAACTAAGTGATGAATGATCTACGCCATACTACTATTACCCTACTGATTTCTTCATGAAGTCCATTATCAGATTATTAACATTGCAGGCATTACTAATTAACTTGTGTTTTAAGTTTTCCTAATTAAACTAGGACGGCCGGAAACAGCCTCTCTACCCTTTTGGGTAGGGGTAAGGCCTGTGTACGTATTACCCTCCCCAGACCCCACTTTGTGGGAACATACTGGGTAGTTGTTGTTGTTGTTGTTGCTAATTAAACTAGGTGACAAGTGATAAGCTATCTATGCTATGCTACTACTATACTACTGTTATTACTAAGCTATTACATCATTAGTGTTTCTGTTTTTCCTTGCTATCTACTGCAGTATACTATATATTAAAAATGAAATTACAAACAAATATCGAAATAAATCAAGTCTTCATTTCATTCAGTCTCTACAGCTTGATTTTGGACAAGAGTATACCTGGATCAAACGAAAGAAAACCAATGAATCTAAGGGGATCAAGTAAGTGAAGCAACAGTGGGTTCAAGCAAAGCAATGCAACAATGATGGAAGAGGCACAGCAACACAGCAACACAAAAAGCACAAGCAACACAAACGAGCAGTGATTCAAGGCAGAAAACCCAGAGAAAACCCAATAGAAAACCCAGAAATTCTACTGTTGTATCGCTATTTCTATCTCTCCAGCTTTGTATTTAATGAACTCCAACTTAAATGTATTTTTTAGATTACTCCCAGAATTTCCAAATGTATTTTCTCAGATTGTTCTACAGTGGAAAAATCCCCTTTTTCAGCTCTTTTAAGGTATATTTATAGTTAACTAAAGGCTGAAAACTTGGGGAGAAAGTTATGGGATTAATCCCAACTTTTCCCCTCTAAAATTTGTGAAATGTACACTTAACCCCCAATTCTGTTACCAGAAATCCTTCCAGCATGTGCTGGAAGGTTCCAAAGATTCCTTTTAAGGGGTTTTTACTAGTATAGCCCTAAGGGATGGAGATTTTTACAGATTTCCATTTTAGGGAGACCATTATACCCTTAAATCTCTGCAAAATTGCAGAAATCAGGGGTACAAATGACTCCCCTACCCTCTTAAGTTCTTACTAGTTACTATTTTACCTTTTCAATACCCAATTGTGCCCCTAAGAGCACTGCTGATTTACTAACTTACCTAGGGCAGATTTCAGCTTGATTTGAACCTATTTAACTAATAGCCAGCCCTGGTATTAGTATTTAAGGGCTGGCCAGATTTATTTCTAAGAACTATTTCAATTTTAACCACTTTTAAGTTAATTCCAGTCAATTAAGACCCATTTATTCCTAATTAAAGCTACTTGCGGGCATAGCCTGTTTTATTGTTATGCTTAACCTATTTAAAAGTTAGCCAGTCTCAAGTTGAGACTTAACTTGGGCTATCAAAGCCATATACTGAACAGCTGGGCCCAAAACCTTTACAGGTTTGGCCACTTTGCTGTTCAGGGCTCAATATAGAGCCTGGGCTGGTCTGCATTTGCAAACATAGCCCTTTGCACAACCAGCCACTGTTTAACAGTGAGCTGTGTGTTAGGGCTTATAGAATTGGTCAACCTTTTACAAGATTGACCATTCTTAAGCCAATTATTCAACTAACAACCTATTTTTTGTTCATTTTCAGTTTATACCTATTTAAAAACTAACCACTTATGGAACCTAGAACTACAGCTATAACCAATCCCCTTAAAGTATGAAAGGCATTTAACAATATTCATGCTAACAATAAACCTGATGCAAATTCAGTCATTTCGACATTCAAGTGCACACATAGTCATATGAAACCAAGCAATGTTTATCAATCAATTAAAACTCAGAAGGCAGGTTTGATAATGATGAATCTTAATTAATCAACTTTCATGACTCAATTTCATATACCAAAGTGTTAAATGACATCAAGCAGACCCAATGGCAAACAATTCATGCTAGATGATTCATTGAAAGGCCCAAAGCATACTCAAGATTCATGAACATATAGGTACTAAGTTCAACTCTCACAAACAGTTAAACTTAAACATAGCTTGATCAGTCATGAGAATCAATGGTCAACCTTAGAACCAGGCTAATGTAGGGAAGGGGAAATATCAAGATCATGGAAATCTTAAAAGAATAAATCCTAATTGAGAATTAAACACTTTAACCAATACATGAACTAGACATGCTTGATAACAGTAGAAAAACTAATCCCTGAAAGCTAGAAAGAACCCCAGTTCTATGAATTATTACAGTCAAAAGCAACAAGAGTGGTCATAATAACTTAAGCCTGATTTCAACATAAGACAAAGATCAAAGGTCATGCTTTTGCCATGAATCAGCACTCAACAGTTAAAATGACACAAAAGGATGAACTTCTCAATTTTGGAGCAAAAAGCCATGTGATCAAACCATGCATATAACAGATAGAGTTCTATCACTTAACAAGCCCAAAAGGACACAGGGACACACAGGAGATGAACAAGTTAAAGAGTCAGGGTGGCTACAGAGAAATAGATAAAGACTCACAACATCAGAAGATAAGCATGAGGGTCCTAGACTAACATGAGAAGCACAGGATTGAGATAACAAGAGATAAAAATCATAAAATCCACATAACCCTATGACTAACATGTTCAAAGGAACTAATCAAGAATTTAAAAAGGAAACAAGTTAACAGAAGAGGATATACAGGATCCTATACTAGTATGTGAAGCTCAAACTCGAGCTAAGAACAGAATCACCAAAAGAGAACCAAGAACAACCTTATAACTAGCATATGAAATGCAAATCAATCAGAACATGCAAGATGACAGAAGGGCTACTGAAGATTACAAGGTGAGGGACCTCAATACTATAGTAGACAAAGAAACACTAGGACATCAACATAAAACTACTAGCCACAGAATACTAAAAGAGAACAATTGAACTAATTAAGCCAAAAGAAACAGAGAAGACAGATAGTCATGATATTTGCAAGCCAACAATCAAGAACCAGTGTACTCAGCAGAAACAGAACACACATATGAGGATGAAATGGAAATAGAACCCTTATATTAAACATGCAGTCTCATAACACAAGAAATAACATACAAAGATTAACAAACAAATAAACTAAAACTCTTCAAAGACTAATAAAAATCCTAGTTCATGCGACTAATTGATCAAAAGCATGCTAAGCACACAGAAATAACAGGAAAATAGCAAGCAAAACAAGTAAACAAGCAAACAGAAAAGGGGAGGTACTTAGCTTGCGGGGACTGTCCCCCGAGCTTCCTATTCCCTTCACTCCTCAACCTCTCTCGAACTCTCTCTAACTTCTTTTATTCCTTCTTTTTCTTTTTCTTATTCTTTTCCAGATCTCTTTTTTTTTATTTTCTTTTCTGATTTTCTTCTAAGGCTCAAAAGGGGAAGCCTTTTTGATTTTCGATTGCAGAGGGATGTTTTGGAGGTGGTAAAGGTGAGGTCTTGATTGGGGTTCGAACTTGGGGTCGCCGGAGTTAGGGTTCCGACGACCTTCTTCGGGATATTCGAGGCGTTCCGGTTTGATTCGAGGGTGACCAGTGGTATGAGTGGATAGATCATGAAAGGAGGAAGAGATTGGCATTAGTTTTAGGCAGTGGTTCATTGTTTGGGTGGTCACCGGTGTAACTCCGGTGACCGGGGTTTTGAAGAGCAAGGGTTTTTTCTGGGTTCTTGGGTGTGTTTTGAGTGAAGAAGAACATGGGAGAGATTAGAAGGGCCGGCGACCACCGTGGAAGGTGGTGGCCGCCATGGCCGCCTAGGGCTTCTGGACGAAGAATGATGAAGAGGTGAGGGAGATGAAGAGGAAACAGGGCGGCGTCTCTAGGGTTTGAAGGGTGAAATGAGCGGCCCCCTTCAGACAAGGCCTTTATATAGGCCACATATACGAGATAATCTCGACCGTTCATTGAAGGAGATCAACGGCTGAGGACGGGCGTTACTAAAACGCCGTCGTTCCGTCGCTTATGAGACCCCAACCTTCGACCCTTGGATTGAATAAAATGGACGGCCAAGATCAATCGTCACATGTTAATTAATTAAATAAACCAACTAATTATTGGGGCCGTTGGATTAAAGCGATGGATGGCTGAGATTGAATCTCCCATTAACGGGTCCGGCTTGACCTTTGGGCTAATGGACTGGGCCACCAATTTGGACTTTCAGTTGGCCCAGTTTATTTACACAGCATATATATTTTTGTATTTTCTGATTTTAATAATTTTTTATGCACTTTTCTTTTATATTTTTTTTTCTTTTCTTTTTATGAAAAATTATAAATCCTAATTTACTACCTACTCTAATTTCCTAGTATTTTTTTTTGGTAATTTTCTGCTATTTTTCCTAATTTCTACTACTTAAGCTATTTTACTAATTTCCTAATTAACTAAACTAACAAATTACTTACTACTATTTTTTGATTTTTCTAATTTCTTACTTATTCAAATACACAAAAATATAACTAATTTCAAGCAAAACAAGTAATTGCACTCAAAAACCTATTTATTTTAATTTTGGAATTTAAAGGCTTAGTGCAAAAATCATGTGCTTACAGCTGCCCCTCTTTGCTCGGGAACACGAAGAGTTTCAGTGCAAAGATAAGTGAGCAGTAATGAGAGATTTTTGCACTTCGGCGTATTCCGTGAAAGCATTTTTTGAAAACCTTTTGACCGCACCCTGCTTTAGAGGTTGCCTACATATCTTGGGCTAAACAGGAATCAGGTCAGTGTAGTTCGGGAAGGTCTGGCAGTTTTAAAAACTACCAGACTCACTGTTGCATTGACACTGTTGAGACCTGCTGACTTACTCCTTATTACACCGGGGAAAAATGTAAAATGAAGAAGCTATTCTAAGCTAAGATCCTACAATTACAATTGTTCCTAATCTAGCTTTTGCTCTTCTTCCCTTTCCGGTGATGCAGAATCTTCCTTTTTTTGTTGATTTTCTTGTTTTTCTTGATGACTCTTTTTTGTTGATTTTCTTGTTTTTCTTGTTGACTCTCTTTTCGTTGATTTTCTTGTTTTTCTTGATCCTGAGCTGAACCTGCTCAAAACAAGACAACAAACTACCTCTTTTTTTCTTTTTCTGCCCCAGTGTGGGCTTTTAACTGTATAAACCATGAAGTGCAAAAAAATATTCCCGTATTTGAAGGTGGGCGCCTAACAGAAATTTAAACGTGCAATGCGAATGCAGAAAAGTATTCCCGTATTCGAAGGTGGGCACCTAACAGAATTTAAACGTGCAATGCGATGCAGAAAATATTGCCGTATTCGAAGGTGGGCACCTAATATAAATTAAATGTGCAATGCGATGCAGAAAATATTCTCGTATTTGAAGGTGGGCGCCTAACAGAAATTAAACGTGCAATGCGATGCAGAAAATATTCCCGTATTTGAAGGTGGGCGCCTAACAGAAATTTAAACGTGCAATGCGAATGCAGAAAATATTCCCGAATTTGAAGGTGGGCGCCTAACAGAAATTTAAACGTGCAATGCGAATGCAGAAAAGTATTCCCGAATTTGAAGGTGGGCGCCTAACGGAAATTTAAACGTGCAATGCGAATGCAGAAAATATTCCCGAATTTGAAGGTGGGCGCCTAACGAAATTTAAACGTGCAATGCGAATGCAGAAAATATTCCCGTATTTGAAGGTGGGCGCCTAACGAAATTTAAACGTGCAATGCGAATGCAAAAAGTATTCCCGAATTTGAAGGTGGGCGCCTAACGAAATTGAAACGTGCAATGCAAAGTGCAGAAAATATTCCCGTATTTGAAGGTGGGCGCCTAACGAAATTTAAACGTGCAATGCAAATGCAGAAAATATTCCCGTATTTGAAGGTGGGCGCCTAACGAAATTTAAACGTGCAATGCGATGGAGAAAGTATTCCCGTATTTGAAGGTGGGCGCCTAACGGAAATTAAACGTGCAATGCGATGCAAAAATATTCCCGTATTAGAAGGTGGGCGCCTAACGGAATTGAAACATGCAATGCGAATGGGAGAAAATATTCCCGAATTTGAAGGTGGGCGCCTAACGAAATTGAAACATGCAATGCGAATGCGAGAAAATATTCTCGAATTTGAAGGTGGGCGCCTAACGGAATTGAAACGTGCAATGCGAATGCGGAAAATATTCCCGAATTTGAAGGTGGGCGCCTAACGAAATTGAAACGTGCAATGCGAATGCAGAAAATATTCCCGAATTTGAAGGTGGGCGCCTAACGAAATTGAAACGTGCAATGCGAATGCAGAAAATATTCCCGTATTTGAAGGTGGGCGCCTAACGAAATTTAAACGTGCAATGCAAATGCAGAAAATATTCCCGTATTTGAAGGTGGGCGCCTAACGGAAATTTAAACGTGCAATGCGATGCAGAAAAGTATTCCCGTATTTGAAGGTGGGCGCCTAACGAAATTAAACGTGCAATGCGAAATGCAAAAAATATTCCCGTATTAGAAGGTGGGCGCCTAACGAAATTTAAACGTGCAATGCGATGCAGAAAATATTCCCGTATTTGAAGGTGGGCGCCTAACAGAATTGAAACGTGCAATGCGAATGCAGAAAATATTCCCGAATTTGAAGGTGGGCGCCTAACAAAATTGAAACGTGCAATGCGAATGCAGAAAATATTCCCGAATTTGAAGGTGGGCGCCTAACAGAATTGAAACGTGCAATGCGAATGCGGAAAATATTCCCGAATTTGAAGGTGGGCGCCTAACAGAAATTTAAACGTGCAATGCGAATGCAGAAAATATTCCTTCAGCCTGAGGACTGGGGAGCGGATTCTAAAAGATGTTACCTTCCTCTTTTTGGTATTTTCTTTTTACCAACTTATCTCTTGCCTGTGAATTTCTCCACTTATTGGCGAACTTCTCTTTTTGGTATTTTCAATTTTCCACATTGGTCACATTCACTTTAAAGTGATTAGTGACAATTTGTTCTTGCATGAAACAAAATTTATTAGATATAAACTGCTGGCAACTGGCATCTGCCGTCCCCGCTTCTTATTGCTTCCTTTGTTTTTGCTTTTTCATGTTGCATGGCTTTCAACTTCTTGTCCCTTGCAGACTCTTTTTGTATTTTCTCATTTTTTCCATTTTTGTTTTGTTTTCTTTTCTTTGGCCATGTTTGCCAAGCTTCTTTATTCCTTTCCCCAATCTTCCATTCTTTCTGATCCAGTGTTATTTCAACTTCCGTTATCAGGAGCTGGTAGTTAGCTCTCAAAAGGGTAAACAATGAAATGCAGAAAAAAATGAAAGAAAGGTAAGGGTATTTTGGAGAGATGACAGAACTTATCTGGGTATTTGCTGGCTGATTCCGCTGACCATGCCATGTATTTAAACTCTGACCCAGTTCGTTCCAATCATTATTCAGACTCCGAATTGCCTTTGACCCAAACCGATACTCTTTTTTGTTGCCTTTTCTCTTTTGATAGTCCTCACGATCGCCTTACGGTGCCTCGAAAGGTTTTCACCAATAAGACTCTCTCGTTTATTTCTCTCAACCTCACAATCATCTCACAGTGCCGATTAAGGTTTTCACTGATGAGACTCTCTCATTTTATTTCTCTCAACCTCACAATCGTCTCACAGTGCCGGCTAAGGTTTTCACTGATGAGACTCTCTCATTTTTTATTTTTCCATTTTTCCTTTTTGTATTTTTTCTGTTCCACGGGTATTGTCCGATACTTCGCTCCTCCTTCGTTGTATTCGTTGTCATTTCAGAATCGATCAGAAGGTCTTTCTTTGGACTGTAACGTGGCTTTTGGACGGGTTAAGAAAGAAAGATATAAAGGCTCAAAATTTCAACGAGGGTTAAACATATTTACAACTCTCGGAATTATTAAAACATAACTTCTGCCCCAGTTTCAATATGTGGGGAATTTTTGGATTTTTTCTTTATTGTGACTGAACCTCAGAGAGGCTGCCTACGTACCCTTTCGGGATCAAGTCGGACGTAGTTCATCCAACTTCATAAGTTAGATGGATTTCTTTTTGACTTTTTCCCGATTTCTTTGTCTTTTTCTCTTTTTCATTCATTTATTCAATTTTTTTTTTTTTTCTTTTTCTTTTCATTTTTCCATCATTTCATTTTTCATTCTGGCAATTTCGATCTTATTGCATTAGAGTGATTCCGAGAGAGGGATATGAAAGAATTCATTCATTAAGGCTCAAAGGGGTTAACAATGGATAAAGTGTTTGGATAGAGAATAAAATGCCTTCGTCATTTCAATTCCAAAATCACAACAAAATACAAAACATACAATTGAAAAGGAATCATACATAGTATCTTTTGACCGCATCCGAATTGATAGCAGTCTCTACGCACTTTCCTTCAACATCTGTTAAATATAATGCTCCATTGGACAACACCCGTGATACCACGAACGGTCCCTGCCAATTTGGCGCAAATTTGCCCTTTGCCTCGGCCCAATACGGTAAGATACGCATCGCAACCAAAATGAGCCTATGCCCATTGGAAGTTGTTGGCTCTATCGGACCAATAACATTTATGCCCCTGTTTCAAAGCAAAGAAAACTATGTTAGTTTAAATGCGGTGGTTGGTTGTGGCCTTGAACTTTGATGGCGACTGCTTTCCATTAGAGTGCCTTGCCTGTTCACCGACTATCCATTTTTACTTCTTCTTTGTTCAAAATCCACCTCTCTTTAGGTATGTATATTGTCCCTTTCTTGACGGATACCACAAACTTCGATCTCGATTCCTTTGATGACTCCACTTGACAACCTTTGGTCTTTCTCTTGTGAGAAGACATACCCCTTCTCTGTTCGAACCCCGTACTTCCATTTGCTATATTTTCCCTGAGTTGGCACCTTGCCGACCCTTGTGTCTTGCATGATCTTCATTGCACATGTTGCTCTTGTGGGCTTAAATCACTGGCCTTGTCATCCCAGACCTACGACAATTGACGTGTTGGCTAAATCCCATCTTGTCCAATTGGAAAATTTGGTGGCAAATTTTGAAATCATTTCTATACTTGTTATGACCTGACTGACTCGATAAGAAGGAGGGTAAAACAAAGTGTGAAGAATAAAGAGAAAGAAAAATACAATTCCTAACAAGAAACCTACAGACGAATGACCTAACGGATTTTGAATACCGACTCTAGCGACCTTGACACGCACTTTTGGCCTTCTCCGTATAGCAAAGTTGATGTTCAACTCTTGTTGCAAAGTTCTGCCGTGAAACCGGTCTTCAATACTTCATTTCTTTGATTTGATCCTTAGTCGACTTGCAGTGCCCGTAGGGTTTTCGCCAACAAGCCTCTCTCATTTGATCTTTCTTTCTCTCAACTCACTGTCGCCTTACGGTGCCCGTGCGGGTTTTCACCGATAGGAGTCTCGTGGTGGTTTGAGTTCTTCACTCTCCTGGAGTGTTGCCCCTGATGTGATTGACCTTTGTTCGCTTGACTCGGCATTTCTTGAAGATTGATCGGAAGGTCTTCCTTTGGACCGTAATGCAGGCTTTTGGATGGGGTTTAGAAAAAAGGATATAAAGGCTCGAAATTATTTCAACGTGGGTTAATGATTACAACTTTCGGAATCTTATTTATTCAACAACCATAACTTCTGCCCCAGTTTCCTTCTTGGGGAATTTTTTAGATTTTCAGATTTTTCATTTATTGTGACTGAACCTCAAAGAGGCTGCCTACGTACCCTTTCGGGATCAAGTCAGACGTAGTTCAGACTACGTTATTAATTAATGAATTTCTTTTGACTTTTCCCGGTTTTTTTCTTTTCTTTTCCTTTTTCTTTTCTTTTCTCCTCTTTTTCTCTTTTTTTCTTTTCTGTATTTTTTGTTTCTCGCTTAATCCTCAATTTTTGTTGTTGATTCCGAAAGAGGGATATGAAAGAAAATATAATAAGACTCGAAGGGATAACAATGGACGAAGTGTTTGGATAGCCGAATAAAATGCCTTCGTCATTCCAATCTTCAAAGCCTACCAAGTACAAACTATCTTTCGACCAAATCACATATTTGCCTTCTGTTTTTGACGATTCTCAATGCCATTGGGCAACAATTCCGATACCACAGATGGTTCCTTTAGTCTTGGGGGTACTTTTTCCTTTGGCTTTAAACCGATGAAGCATGATGCATTTCCAAGGCATTTCTTTATGTTACGCTTTCCCCAATGTTCACTTGATTCCAGTTTCACAGTATTCCAATATGTTTTTATTTTTTCGAGTATCATTACATCTTCAATATTGTTTCATTGACTTTTAAAAACCAGGCTTAGAATTATGTGCATGTCATGTTACTAAAGTCAGTATGAGAAGAAATACAAAGTGATCAGAAATGGAATGACTAGGAATGATGGGAAACAGAGAGTTGTATTAAACTGATGGGTTGAAACAACAAGACGAACAACAAAACGAACAGACTAGACTAGAATTACAAACCTAGACAGCACTAAACAAAATTTATTACTAAACAAAGCAAAGTGGAAAGATAGAAGGGTTTTCACTCTCAAGACAACGTC
>JASVEL010010955.1:0-62902 GCA_032618575.1 Nicotiana noctiflora
CTCGGGAGCACAAAAAGTTGAAAAACGAATGGAGGACATTTTCAAAATTAAACAATCAGACACGGAGTTACTGAGAGACTTCGTTGATAGGTTTCAACGAGAATGAATGACTTTACCTCGGGTACCAGATAATTGGGCTGCAATAGCTTTTGCAAGTAATTTGAACGACAAAAGCTCTGAAGCCACAAGAAAGCTTAAAGAAAGCCTTCGTGAGTTTCCTGCAACTACATGGAATGATATATATAACAGGTATAGCACAAAACTCAGAATTAAAGAAGATACTGTACTCCAACATTCCCATTATGAAAGGAGCAGATCCAGGAGGTCCGAAACCAAAAAGAGATCAGGTAAGAATAGATACGATCCATATCTGGGCCCTGCAGGAAAAGATTCAAGAACGAAACAAGAAAATCAATGATATGATCAAAAATTTAGAAGCAGGGAATCCAGTTCTTTCTCAAGATTTAGAAATGATAGAAACAGGCAGGAGCCATTCGATGACGATGGAAGTTTGAAGGCAAGATTCGGTGGATACAATTTCAATGTTACCACCTCCGAGCTCGTAGCTGTTTTACAAGGCATGGGAGATAAGGTACAGTGGTCGAAGGATATGCGTTCAAATCCAAACAAACGCAATCCAGATCATTGGTGTGAATTTCATAATGATCACGGGCATAAGACCTCATAATGCCGATTTTTACAGAGTGAAGTAGATCATCTATTGAAACAGGGCTATCTCACTAAGTTATTTAGTGAGAAAGGAAAGAAGGCCTCCATGAAAAATAGACAAGAGCCACCAAAACCCCTGCCACCTAAGAGAACTGTAAATATTATAAGCGGGGGAGAAGGTATTTATGAGGTGGCATATCCAGCTTCCAACAAAGCTTCTAAACTCACAATCATGCATGGGAAACGTATACGCCAGACGTTAGAAGATGAAGTTATCTCTTATGACGACTCAGACGTGGAAGGAGTGATCACCCCTCCCCCCTATAACGATGCGCTCATAATATCTTTACTCGTACATGATATTAAAATAAAAAGATTTTTGATTGATCCAGGAAGTTCAGCAAATATCATCCTACTAAGGGTGTTGCGGGAGATGCAAATAGAGGATAAGATGATTCCAAAGGCGCATACTTTATTAGGATTCAATAACTCCAGCATAGTAACTAAAGGATAAGTAAACCTAACAACTTTTGTAGAAGGTATTGAGAAAGATACCCAATTTCGGGTAGTAGATATGGAAATGGCATATAATATAATCATGGGAAGACCGTGGATTCATGATATGGGCGTTGTCCCATCAACCCTTCATCAAGTCATGAAATTCCCATCGCCATGGGGAATCCACCAAATTCATGGGGAACAACATATATCTAGTAGTGTTAATGTTGTATCAGATACAAGTAACGTATACAACATCGAAGGAAATTCGGATCAACATCCGGGTAATCAAGAAAAGTCAAGTTTTAACTCAAAATCTGATATAATCCAAAAACCTAAAGAGGGAGAAGGTATCGAAATATCAACTAAGGAGTTCGAGCCTCTTATATTATTTGAACAATGGCCTGAACGAAGAATTCACGTGGGATCTGACTTGAGTTCAGACACGAGAGGTAAGTTAATTGAATTATTAAAAACTAATGTAGATTGTTTTGCTTGATCTCATGTTGAAGTAATAGGGACACTGTCACGACCCAAATCCGGTCGTGATGGCGCCCAACAATCAAGCTAGGCCAGCCAGACCAACAATTTAATTATAACACAATACCGGTCCCCAAATGGACAACCCAAGAAGAATATATGAGTTTAAGAACTCCAATAATAATAATACTGAACAAAAGTACTGACACTCCCAAAGATCCGGAGTCACAAGTCTAGAGCCTCTAACAAAACCCAACAGAAATAGAGAGTACGATATAGAAGTACTCGAGTCTGAATACAAAATACAAAATAACAATTGGAAATGAGAGGAGAAGCTAGGTTCTGCGAACGTAGGCAGCTACCTCAGCAACCCGATATGACACTACAACCGCTGGAATTGCCTGTCTACTGCTCCTGAGCACCTGAGTCTGCACACAAAAGGTGCAGGGAGTAGGGGTGAGTACTAAGTACTCAGTGAGTAACAAATATATATAAATAGCTGACAGTAAGAAATCCACAAAATACCACAATATGAAGCTACACTACAGTCCGAATCTCCTACGAACTAGCAGCAATAATACAATACAGTTACCACAGAGTAATTCAACAAATACAGATGCAATGCAATGCACGTAACCGCTACGGCGTGTAGCCGATCCCATTTAACGTCGACGGCGCTCACGCGGGGTGTGTACGGACTCGGAGGGGCTCACTGCAGCCCGAGCGCAATGCGTTGCGGCGTGCGGCCCGATCCTCGTATCAACCAGCTGCGGCGTGCGGCCCGATCCCATACTCGGTCCACGATAAGCAATTAAGTCACAAAACAATTCATTTTCCTTAATTCCGGTTCTCGATTCATAATTTATGAAAAATACTTTAACTTTATTAAGTTTGTAAAAGCCGGTGACTTAGCATTTCAAAAGTGTGATTAAAATTCCCAGGACCTGAGATTAGTGATTTAAGCAATTTTAGCTATCACATAAATATTGTCCTCTAAGGACGCTACGGATCGGCACAAGGCCCCAAACAAGGCTTACAGCCCACAAATATAGCAAATACAGTGTATTTCCAACACTAACCACATATTATTCATTTCCGGGATGGACCAAGTCTCAATCCCCAATCACAATCAATCCCGCACCTGCCACGGTGTACGAGCCACGCCCTATTAGCGTCACAATGTGCTAAGCCGGGGTTTCGAACCCTCAGGCTACAATATACACAAACTACTCACCTCTAGCCGGTCGTAGACTCGTCCGCGATGCCTTTTCCTTTGAATTTCGTTGCCTCGTGTGTAGAATCTAGTCAAATAACAATAATTATATCAATTACGGGTCAAAGAATCATAACCCACTTCAATTTATATGAAATTCGCATAATTACACTAAGTTGGTAAAACCCGACCCCGGGCCCCACTCCTCGGAAAATTCCGAAATTAGTACCAACGCGATCCTTATCTCGCCACGAGTCCGTGCATATAAAATTTATCGAAATCGGAGTTCAAATGGCCTCCCAAATCCAAAAATCCCGTTTTCAATATTTAGGCCACATTTCTTCAAGATTTCAACCCAATTTCATGAAGATTGATGTTAATACTACCATAAAATGATGTTTTTGAGTCAAGAATCTTACCTCCGACGAATACCCGATGACTTCTCGGTGATTTCCTCGAGTTTTCTTCTCTTCTAGGGCTCAAATGTGTGTTTTGGGTTAATGAACCCGTAACTCTCTGTTTCCGGATTAAATTCACTGCCAGGACTTTTTCTTCTACGCGATCGCGACTCGCTTCACGCGATCGCGATGTTCAAAAACTCGGCCTCACGCGATCGCGACTTCCTTCACGCGATCGCGATGCACAATCACCCGGTTTCACGCGATCGCGTCCTTCTTCCTGCGATCGCGTAACACATTTTTCCCTGGACCCATTTCTCTTCTACGCGATCGCGTAGATGATCCTGCGATCGCGATGTGCACCTGTTTAATTCTACGCGATCGCGACTTGTTACCCTGCGATCGCGATGCCCTAGCCCCCAGCTCTACGCGATCGCATCCCCCTCCCCGCGATCGCGGAGAGCAAAAGCCTGCTGCGTTTATGACAGCAACCAGCTTTCTCTTTTCTTCCAAAAATGGTCCGTTTGGACCCCCGGATTCATCCCGAGAGGCCCCCGGGACCCCAACGAAAACCACCAACGTACTCCAAAACACGATACGGACTTGTTCTAATCATAAAAACACCATACTAAACATCAAAATCTCCATTTACTCATGGATTCAAGCCTAAGTTTCTTCAAAACTTTCAAAACTAACATTCAATCCAAAACCCGATCAAACGATGTCCGAATGACCTGAAAATTTGCGGACATATCCAAAATCACATAACGAAGCTATAGAAATTGTTGGAATTCCATTCCGACCCCCGGATCAAAATATCACCTACCATCCGGTTTTCGCCAAAATTCATCATTCGCCAATTCAAGCTTAAAACTACACCGGACCTCCGAATTCAATTCCGATTGTTCTCCTAAGTCATAAATGATCCCCGGAACTAGTCGAATCATCAGAATCCGGTTCCGAGCACTCTAACTCAATAGTCAACTCTTAGTTGACTTTTCATATTCAAGTTTTCTTCAAACATGCTATTTGTTTCATTTTCAATCCAAATCACTCCTAATTCACCCGATATACTCTAATACTGTTTTAAAAGCATAATATATGTAAATGCAAGGTAACGGGGTGGAAATTCCCGTAACGACGGGCCGGGTCGTTACATTCTCCCCAACTTAAACAAACGCTCGTCCGCGAGCGGGTTAAAAACATACCTGGAGCATCAAATAAGTGTGGATATCTGCTCCGCATTTCCTGCTCGGTCTCCCAAGTTGCTTCCTCCACGGGACGACCTCTCCACTGCACTTTCACTGAAGCTATATCCTTAGATCTCAGCTTACGAACCCTGTCGACCCAAAATGGCTACTGGTTCCACATCATAAGTCAAATCCTCATCTAGCTGTATCGTGCTGAAGTCCAACACATGAGACGGGTCTCCGACATACTTCCGAAGCATCGATACATGGAACACCGGGTGAACTCCCGACAAACTGGGTGGCAAAGCAAGCATATAAGCCACCTCCCCAACTTTCCTAAGCACCTCAAAAGGTCCGATGAACCTTGGGCTCAACTTTCCTTTCTTTCCAAACCTCATAACACCCTTCATAGGCGAAACCTTCAGCAACACCTTCTCACCTACTGAATAAGACACATCTCGGACCTTCCGGTCCGTATAACTCTTCTGACGCCACTGAGCT
The DNA here is from genome assembly GCA_032618575.1 of Nicotiana noctiflora. NCBI lineage: Eukaryota > Viridiplantae > Streptophyta > Magnoliopsida > Solanales > Solanaceae > Nicotiana > Nicotiana noctiflora. The sequence goes on from JASVEL010010955.1 coordinate 4,950, forward strand.
GTGCGAAGTCTCTCCTGAATCACCTTCACCTTATCTAAGGCATCTTGGACTAACTCCGTCCCTAACAACCTAGCCTCGCCGAGCTCGAACCAACCGATTGGAGATCTACACCGCCTCCCATATAAAGCTTCATACGGTGCCATCTGAATACTGGACTGATAACTATTATTGTAAGCAAACTCCGCCAAAGGCAAATAATCAGCCCATGAACCACCAAAATCAATGACACAAGCACGCAACATGTCCTCCAATATCTGAATAGTACGCTCAGACTGCCCATCCGTCTGTGGATGAAATGCTGTGCTCAGCTCCACCTGTGAACCCAACTCTCGCTGAAATGTCCTCCAGAACTGAGATGTGAACTGGGTACCTCTGTCCGATATAATGGAAATAGGAACTCCATGCAATCTCACTATCTCACGGATGAATATCTCTGCCAACCGCTCTGAGGTATAGGTAGTACACACTGGGATGAAGTGAGCTGACTTAGTCAACCTATCCACAATCACCCAAACTGAATCAAACTTCCTCGCTGTCCGAGGGAGTCCACTAACAAAGTCCATAGTTATTCTTTCCCACTTCCACTCCGGAATATCAATACGCTGGAATACACCACCGGGTCTCTGATGCTCATACTTGACCTGCTGACAGTTTAGACACCGAGCCACATGGCTCACAATATCTTTCTTCATCTTTCTCCACCAGTAATGCTGCTTCAAATCCTGATACATCTTCGCGGCTCCTGGATGAATAGAATACCGCGAGCCTGTGGGCCTCCTCCAATATCAACTCACGAAGGCCATCAACATTGGGCACGCATATCCGGCCCTGCATCCGCAATACACCACCACTATCAATAGTGACATCTCTGGCATCATCATGCTGAACTCTATCCTTAAGGACAAGTAAGTGCGGATCATCATACTGGCGCTCTCGAATACGATCATATAAAGAAGAACGAGCTACTACACAAGCCATCACCCGATTGGGCTCAGAAATATCCAGCCTTACCATCCGATTAGCTAACGCCTGAACATCAACTGCTAGGGGTCTCTCCCCAACTGGAATATACGCCAAACTGCCCATACTAATAGCCTTCCGGCTCAATGCATCAGCCACTACATTGGCTTTCCCGGGATGATACAAGATAGTAATATCATAATCTTTAAGCAATTCAAGCCATCTCCGTTGCCTCAAATTTAGATCTTTTTGCTTAAACAAATGCTGAAGGCTGCGGTGGTCTGTATATACATCACAAGATACACCATATAGGTAATACCTCCAAATCTTCAAGGCATGAACAATAGCAGGTAACTCCAAATCATGAACGGGGTAGTTCTTCTCGTGGGGCTTTAGGTGACGAGAAGCATATGCAATAACTCTACCCTCCTGCGTCAACACACAACCGAGTCCAACTCGGAAGCATCACAATACACCGTATATGACCACGAGGCCGATGGTAACACAAGTCTTGGAGCCGTGGTCAAAGCCTCCTCGAGCTTCGAAAGCTCTCTTCACATTCATCGGACCACACAAATGGAGCATTCTTCCTGTGTCAACTTAGTCGACGGTGAAGCAATAGATGAGAAATCTGAACAAACTAACGATAATAGCCCTGCCAAGCGAGAAAACTCCGAATCTCCGTAGGCGAGGAAGGTGCTGGGCCAATTCTGCATTGCCTCGACCTTTTGTGGATCAACCCGAATACCATCAACTGGACACTATATGTCCCAGAAAACCCACAGTATCAAGCCCGAACTCACACTTAGAGAATTTTGCATAAAGCTTCTCTTCCCTCAACCTCTCCAATGCCACTCTCAAATGGTTGTGCATGCTCCTCCCGGCTGCGTGAATATACCAGGATATCATCAATAAACACAATCACAAAAGAATCAAGGTATGGCCGAAATACACTATTCATCAAGTGCATGAATGCTGCTGGGGCATTAGTCAACCCGAAAGACATCACCAGGAACTCGTAGTGCCCATATCGCGTCCTGAACGCTGTCTTCATAATATCTGAGTCTCTGATCTTCAACTGATGATAACCCGATCGTAGATCAATCTTAGAAAATACACTAGCTCCCTGGAGCTGATCAAATAGGTCCTCAATACGAGGTAATGGGTACTTATTCTTCATCGTTACCTTGTTCAGCTGCCCGTAATCAATGCACATTCTCATTGTGCCATCTTTCTTCTTTACGAACAACACCGGTGCACCCCAAGGTGACACACTTGGACGAATGAAACCCTTATCTAAGAGTTCTTGAAGCTGTTCTTTCAATTCTTTTAACTCTGCTGGTGCCATGCGATAGGGAGGAATAGAAATGGGCTGAGTGCCCGGCACCAAGTCAATACCAAAATCAATATCTCTATCAGGCGGCATGCCTGACAGGTCTGCTGGAAATACATCCGGAAACTCCCTCACAATGGGGACCGAATCAAGACCGGGTGTCTCGGCCTCAACATTTCTAATGAAGGCCAAATAAGATAAACAACCCTTGCCAATCATTCGTTGGGCCTTTATATAAGAAATCACCCTGTCGGACACATAATCGGTCAAGCCACGCCACTCGATCCTCGGATTACCTGGAATAGCTAGTGTGACTGTCTTGGCATGACAGTCCAGAATCGCATGGTAAGGAGATAGCCAATCCATGCCTAGAATTACATCGAAATCCACCATGCCCGGTAGTAATAAATCAACTCGGGTCTCCAGACCCCCAATAGTAATAATACAGGATCGATATACCTGATCCACAACAACAGTATCCCCCACTGGGGTGGACATATGTACGGGCAAAGCAAGAATACCACGGGTCATACCCAAATGATGTGCAAAATAAGTAGAGACATAAGAATAGGTGGATCCGGGATCAAATAAGACGGAAGCATCCCGTGGCAGACTGAGATAATACCTGAAATGACCGCATCTGAAGCACCAGCATCCTTCCTATCCGGAAGAGCATAGAAACGAGCACGGCCTCCACCGGTACGATCCTCGCCTGCGGGGCGACCTCGAGATACACGGCCACCGGTCTCTAGCCGATCGTGTCGGCGCCGAAGAAACGAGAGTAGAAGACGAAGGCCGATCCCTCCGCCGAGACCGCTTACGAAGCCAGCGAGGACACTCTCTCCCGATATGGCCCAAATCACCGCACTCAAAACAACGGCCCGAAGATGGAAGAAGGGGCTGCTGAGGACCCCTCGCTACCGATGAATCCTGTGCTGAGGAAACAGGAGCAGAGCTCTGAGCTGGAAGAGCACTCAGTGCAGGCTGACTCTGCTGGCGGCTCTGCTGACCCTGATAACCCTGCTGGCCTTGACGACCACGATCAGATGAAACCCCACTGGACTCTGTACGTCCAGACTGATGAGACCTGAAAGAGCGACCTCTGCTATGCTGAAATTGGCCCCTAGACGGAGCACCACTATAACTGCCAGTACCACGAGGCCTCTTAGCCTCTCTCTCCTCTCGCTCTCTGCGGCGATCTGTCTCAATGTGACGGGCAGCATCAACCACCTCCTCAAAGGTAACCGTCGAAACTCTCTCCCTGGTCATCAATATGCGGATGGGATAAATAAGACCATCAATAAATCTCCGGATCCTCTCCTTGTCGGTAGGAACCATCCACATGGCATGACGGGCCAGCTGTGTGAATCTCATCTCGTACTGATTAACTGTCATCTCTCCCTGCTTCAACCACTCGAACTGACGTCGCAGCTCCTCTCTCTGAGACTGAGGCACGTACTTCTCCAAAAATACCGTGGAGAACTGCTGCCAAGTGAGGGGCGCTGCCCCAGCGGGCCTACGCCTCTCGAAATCCTCCCACCACTGAAATGCTGCACCTGTGAACTGAAAAGTGGTGAATGAAACACCGCTGGACTCTAGAATACCCGTGGTGCGAAGCATGCGCTGACATCTGTCAAGAAAACCCTGGGCATCCTCGCCCTCAGCACCACTGAATGTCGGAGGATGTAGCCTCTCAAATCTCTCCAAACGACGTTGCTCGTCGTCGGGCATAGCTTGAACCATGTAAGCAGAAGTTGGTGCAACGGGCGCAACTGGCTGAACTGGCTCGGGTGTGCGAGCCACATGGGTCTGATTCCCTCCCCCTGCCTGTGAAGAAGATGCTGCAGCAGTAGCTGCAACTACCTGAGCCAAGCCTGTGCACACTGATAATATCTGAGCCAAGGTCTCCTGAAGACCCGGTATCACAATAGGCACTGCCGGTGCCTGAACCTGAGCTGCCGGAGCGTCCGCCGCTGGAATCTGGTCCTGAGTCTGGGCCACTGGTGGGTCAGCAGGTGCTGGTGCTGCTGCCCTACCTCTACCACGACCACGGCCTCTGGGTGCCAATGGTGGTCGTCCGCCACGTCCGTTAGCTCGTGTTCTCGCCATCCGCGAGAGAATAGAATATGGAAAGATTTAATTTCATGATAACACAAATCGCACGATATGAATTCAAGAAAATGAGGTTTTTCCTAAAGTTTCTGTAGCCCTTCGAAGATAGATACGGACGTCTACATACCGATCTGCGAAAGCCTACTAAACCAACTCATGACTCGCGAGTCCTAATAACCTAGAGCTCCGATACCAACTTGTCACGACCCAAATCCGGTCGTGATGGCGCCCAACAATCAAGCTAGGCCAGCCAGACCAACAATTTAATTATAACACAATACCGGTCCCCAAATGGACAACCCAAGAAGAATATATGAGTTTAAGAACTCCAATAATAATAATACTGAACAAAAGTACTGACACTCCCAAAGATCCGGAGTCACAAGTCTAGAGCCTCTAACAAAACCCAACGGGAATAGAGAGTACTGTATAGAAATACTCAAGTCTGAATACAGAATACAAAATATAAAATAACAACTGGAATGAGAGGAGAAGCTAGGTTCTGCGAACGTAGGCAGCTACCTCAACAACTCGATGTGACAATGTAAACGCTGGAGATGCTCGTCTACTGCTCCTGAGTACCTGAGTCTGCACACAAAAGGTGCTAAGCCGGGGTTTCGAACCCTCAGGCTACAATATACACAAACTACTCACCTCTAGCCGGTCGTAGACTCGTCCGCGATGCCTTTTCCTTTGAATTTCGTTGCCTCGTGTGTAGAATCTAGTCAAATAACAATAATTATATCAATTACGGGTCAAAGAATCATAACCCACTTCAATTTATATGAAATTCGCATAATTACACTAAGTTGGTAAAACCCGACCTCGGGCCCCACTGCTCGGAAAATTCCGAAATTAGTACCAACGTGATCCTTATCTCGCCACGAGTCCGTGCATATAAAATTTATCGAAATCGGAGTTCAAATGGCCTCCCAAATCCAAAAATCCCGTTTTCAATATTTAGGCCACATTTCTTCAAGATTTCAACCCAATTTCATGAAGATTGATGTTAATACTACCATAAAATGATGTTTTTGAGTCAAGAATCTTACCTCCGACGAATACCCGATGACTTTTCAGTGATTTCCTTGAGTTTTCTTCTCTCTAGGGCTCAAATGTGTGTTTTGGGTTAATGAACCCGTAACTCTCTGTTTCTGGATTAAATTCACTGCCAGCACTTTTTCTTCTACGCGATCGCGACTCGCTTCACGCGATCGCGATGTTCAAAAACTCGGCCTCACGCGATCGCGACTTCCTTCACGCAATCGCGATGCACAATCACCCGGTTTCACGCGATCGCGTCCTTCTTCCTGCGATCGCGTAACACATTTTTCCCTGGACCCATTTCTCTTCTACGCGATCGCGTAGATGATCTTGCGATCGCGATGTGCACCCGTTTAATTCTACGCGATCGTGACTTGTTACCCTGCGATCGCGATGCCCTAGCCCCCAGCTCTACGCGATCGCATCCCCCTCCCCATGATCGCGGAGAGCAAAAGCCTGCTGCGTTTATGACAGCAACCAGCCTTCTCTTTTCTTCCAAAAATGGTCCGTTTGGACCCCCGGATTCATCCCGAGACCCCCGGGACCCCAACGAAAACCACCAACATACTCCAAAACATGATACGAACTTGTTCCAATCATAAAAACACCATACTAAACATCAAAATCTCCATTTACTCACGGATTCAAGCCTAAGTTTCTTCAAAACTTTCAAAACTAACATTCAATCCAAAACCCGATCAAACGATGTCCGAATGACCTGAAAATTTGCAGACATATCCAAAATCACATAACGAAGCTACAGAAATTGTCGAATTCCATTCCGACCCCCGGATCAAAATATCACCTACCATCCGGTTTTCGCCAAAATTCATCATTCGCCAATTCAAGCTTAAAACTACACCGGACCTCCGAATTCAATTCCGATTGTTCTCCTAAGTCATAAATGATCCCCCGGAACTAGTCGAATCATCAGAATCCGGTTCCGAGCACTCTAACTCAATAGTCAACTCTTGGTTGACTTTTCATATTCAAGTTTTCTTCAAACATGCTATTTGTTTCATTTTCAATCCAAATCACTCCTAATTCACCCGATATATTCTAATACTGTTTTAAAAGCATAATATATGTAAATGCAAGGTAACGGGGTGGAAATTCCCGTAACGACGGGCCTGGTCGTTACAGACACCCTCGGATGTGGAAACAAATATAGATCCATCTTGTGTGACCATAAAAAAGATGGATGGCAGATTATGCAAAGTAAGAAGAAATCCCAAAATCTATTCAAAAATTGGGTCAACCTGGAAGGACCAAAGGTATGAGAAAAGCTATCCATTTGTTATTATCGGAAGTTACGGTAAGCACTCTCTAAATTCGGGTAAACAATCTCCTATCTGTGATATAAGTAGGTATTCTGTTAAATGTTGGAACATGATACCCACAACCATAAAAATTAGTTTTAATCATGGCATTTAGGAAATTGAGACTCTATTTCTAAACCCTAAAATTATAATAAAATCTTGAGAGTTTATTGGTTTCATAGCGGGTTTCAGTCAAAATATCACATTCAGAAGAAGGGTGATCCAAACCCATCAACATGAATCTCATTTGTAATGGTTCATATAATATAAAAAGCGCAGGCCTAGAGATATTTCACATACCTCTTTTGGAATTTTTTGACTCATCATAAAATGTTATTTTTTTGACTAACAATGAAGTAGAGTATGAGGCTACGATTGTAGGTTTGGAAAATTGGTACGGGAACTAGGCATAAACCAGATTATGGCCAGGAACGACTCTCAAACTTGTCATTTAATCAAATACCGGGGACTGTAATATCTAGGAAAGATCGAAAGCAAGAAATTAGAAGACACTGCAATCCTAGGTTCTTCAAAACTGGGGACTTTGTGCTTAAAATGATATTGCTTTTAAGGAAGTGGACATGGCCAAGTATCTTCAGGCTAAATTCTTTTCCTTTTAAATTATTAAAGTTTTACTAACAATTTTAGATGCTAGGCAAAAACCCTACCCGTGCCAAATGATGAGCCACAACATGCATGGAAAAATAGAATATTCTTAAATTCTAAGCCCAGGGTTATATCAATCTGATGAAAATACATACGGTAGGCAGTCTTCATCTAAAATTGTACCTCCGAGTCCCGCATATTTTTTGTTTCAGGAAAAGGACCAACATGTGAGTACTAAACAAGTGTTCAAGGCTTCATTCTTCAATGCTCAAACACTTGGGGGATTATACAGTATACATAGCTTCGTGCAGAAACATAGATGCAGGTTCGTAGAGGAAAAGAGATATGGGTGTTCAAGCAAAAGATGACCAAATTCAGCTACAAATTGCCACGTATCAAGATTCAGTTGTGAATAGCTACGTATACAACATTCTTCAATGTTACTTTACATAAAACATTTTTCAATGTTGTAAACGCTTTCCAAACCCTTTCTAAGTATATAAAGATAGGGCTATGGTTATGTGCTAAAACAGGTTATAATAAAAGTAAACCTTGTATACTTTATATTAAGAAATTTGTTACACGAAAAACAATTGTGAGGAAGTCATAGACGTACTACAACACATGTACCATTCGGAAAACTTGCTCGAGTTCATGAATAAAAACTTGTCAAATTTATTTCATACAAAAAATATGTGTTTCCTATCTTTTTCATCGTATTATAACACCGTTATGAAGTTGAGACGTCTTCTTCATTAAGTGTCGATATATAATAGGGCCCTCTCTTTTTTAAACCTCATGTTGATATTCCATGAGATGGATCATAAAGCATTTTCAAAAAAATAAAAATGATAAATTATTCTATAAGTCCTAAATAAGAAAATAGGAAAGAATAAAATTCAAAGGAGTACTTAAAAAACTTCTTGACTTAAAAAATATTCAATAGAAAGTCTTTACAAAATAGAAAATCTTTACAAACCTCCCATTAATGTAAACTGGGGAGTAATTCCATAAAATTCCTCAAAATTCAAGGGAAAAACTAAAATTTTCAACTTGCTCCTGAAGGAGTTGGTTTTTCTGAAGTTGTTGTGTTAACTTCCTTGTCAGAAGCAATTATAGGCACAGAATCAACTACTAGGGAACTAGCAACAGTTGGGATGTTGGGATTGTTAAGAGAAGCAAGATTCACGAGAGCTTCAACTTCTGCGGGCTGATCCTCAGGGGCTGGGATTGCAATATTGTCAACTTCAGTAGAAACAGCTCCATCATTGGAGGGTTCATCAGCCACTGTGTGGGAGAAGGAAAGTCAAGTGGTTGTTGAGTCATTTCAATGGTCTTTAAGACCTTGGCTAATTCTGATTACAAATCAAAATCCTCTTGGCTAGCCTCTATTAAAGCATCACGGCGGGAGTTTAAGAAAGCCCAGCTCACCTCCGAATCAAAACTTTCCTCAAGAAGAGCGTAATCCCTTTGCCACGAGGTAATATCATTTTTCAATGTTTGATTTTCATTTAAAGTGGCATTAATGGTAGCTTCAAGAGAGGCACGAGAGTCTTCTAAGGCACGTGCCTTATTAGAGGAAGCTTGTAGATCAGCCTGAGCTTGAGATAAGTTTTGTACTAGCTCTCCCGCGTATTCTTCTTTTTTACTCAACAAACTTTAAGTTCTCTAATCTCCTCACTTGACTTTGATTCGGAAAAAGAACATTTCTGGCGCTCTTTTTCCTTCTCCACCTTGCTAAAAGAAGCCTTGACTCCGTCTAATTCAGAAGTTAGAGCTTGTTTTTGTTGCTCCAAATTGTGGTTATTCTCTTGTAAATCCTTTATCTTTTTCTGAACGCTTTTCAATTGCTCTTGTCAATTGGTTGCTTTAAGATCAGCTTCCCTATCTTTCTTTTCAGTCTCAAGAATAGCTCGGTCAGCATCACGAGCTTTCTTCTCTAAAAGGAAAACTCTTCCCATGAGTTCCGTGCTTATAAGATTAGCTTGTAAAAATGGTGTATATAAGTAAAAATTAAAGGGAGAATTTCCTTTTTTAAAAAAGGTGGAAAGGAAAATACCTTCAAAGTACTATGAACTATGTCGTTCATTAAAGTCAAGTGACTATGACTGTCCATTTTTCTTTTCTCTATTTCCCCAATTAAGGGTTCGAGCCAAACGTCTGCCCACCTGATTTCCTCAAAAGATTAGCAGGAACCTCAAGTGTCACGCTCCTCATAGCCATGTTTCTGTTGCTGGAACTTTCTTCTACATGGCTAATAGAAGAAACGATAACTGTAGAAGGAGGTACGGTAGAGGAGGTGAAAACATCAGAATTTGAAAAGGTTGGAACAAGTACGGGGGTAGAAGTTGGTAAAGAAGTAGGAATGGATAAGGTAGCAGGTGTGATACTTGAAGTGATAGGAGAAACAGGAGGGACATAAACAAAAGTTGAAAGAGGGGTTTCATCCAAAACTGGTCCAAATTCGCCACTCTCAAAACCTTCAATGAAGAGGCGTTGAGTAGATTCAGGAGTGTCATTTGGAGCAGTTTCTTCATCAGATATAATAGTAATGGACTCGGAGGTACGAGCAGGAGAAGCTTCAATATCATCCTCAGAAACTACCACATGCCTCCAAGTCCTAGGACGAGCTGTCAAAGAGGTATGTTCATCTTCATCGGCATCAGAATCTTCTTCAATTGATTTCCTCTTTGCCAGTACGTATCGTGTCCTCTCAAGAGTTAAGGGAGTACTGGAAGAAGCTCTAAGGGCAGTAGCTACCTCAGCTGACACCCCTCGATTGGAAAATCCTGATAATAAGAAGGATATAAGATTGGATATAAAAAAGAAAGTTTACTATACGCAAAAGTAATACTAAATGTATACCATGAGTTTTAACTCTCGAGCCATGTTTGGTTGAAATTGATTTCCAAGTACGTGCCTCCATAGGCACGACCTTCAAGATAGCATCTACCCAATCACGGAAGCCATGTACGAGTTCCACATCTCCCATGGTAGCTATCAAAAAAAGGAGAACAAAATTTAAAAAAAAAGAGAAGGATCAAAATAACAAAAACAGACACGGTAAGAAGTGAAATACTTACGTGTCATGTTGCATTTTTCAGGAAAAGGCATATTTGATCCACCCACCAAATCAATTGTGGGAACACTTACAAACCGTGTGTACCAACCACGGTCATTAATATCCTCAGGGTTTATCAAAACCCTCTTACCTCTTGCAGACAATGTAAAATCTCCATTACGAAAGAGTTTGGGATGGTAAAGGTGAATCAGATGAGGAAAAGTAAAATCCACATCTACTCTGACCGGCATAAACCTTAAGCACGCCACAGCTCTCCATACTAGAGGACCAACTTGAGCTAAACATATTTTGAAGAAGCGGCAAAATTCAAGAATGACTGGATCAATGGCAGGGGTAAATCCTAGAGTGAAAGGATAAGTATAAACACAAGAAAAACTGGCTCTATAAGAAGAAATTATCTGGCTAGGGTTGAGTATAACTATGGGAGTACTATCTTTCCAACGGCAATCTTTTCGAACGATTGGGATAAGCGGTTCAGTAATTAAAAAAAGGGGGTTCAACAAGTTCTTTTTCTTTAGAAGAGGATTTGTTGGACAAAGCCCCTCTAGAGGAGATGCCAGAAATAGAAGGGATGGTAAAACAAGATGTACCACCACGTGTCGACCCTGCACCACGAGGGGCAACTCCTCTACCTCTTCTATGTCTTGCAGGAGAATTGGGAAAATTATCGAGTATGTAAACTCTTTTTGGGATAGGATGTGAAGATGACATAGTTGAACAAATTTTTACAGAAGAAAAACAGAAGGAGAAAGTGAGGAGTCGCTTGATGAAGAAGATAACCGAAGAAGAACGAATCGAAAGAGTATATGAAAAGCAACTGGCGAACTAAGAAAAATAATGATGAAAATGCCTATAATAAAGGTAACCACCACTTCGTGAATTGTGAAGAAAAAGGCTGCAGAACTGCATAGCTTGTGAGGAAGTGACACGTATGTGATGCATTAAATGGAAGAGACAATTGAAACGTCAACACTGACATAGCATTTATTGTGACAAAAATTCCCTTTTTAATGAGAATCCACTTCCCAGATATTTAATTCATAGATAAATAGGAAGTGGGGGGACTATCTGTATTGGGAAAAATGGAACTTTTATTAAAAATGATGTGGCATGACACGTGGATTGGTCAAAAGGTCAACAAGATAATATTTAATTGAGAAGAGGAGTTCAAAAAGGATGCGAGGAGTAGTTTAGATACGTATCACGTATCTAAATAAGGCATTTAAAACTGTGGACTCTTGAATATTCAAAAAATATACGAAGTTAATGATAGGAGACACAGAAAAAGGGAAAAGTAAGTAGATACGAGTTCCGTATCAATTCAAGACATTCCAGGGCAACGAATCAAATAACATTTAAAATATGGATCTGAAGACAGGGAGATGTCCAAATTCAAACATGAAATACCTGATACGTTGAAGAATTGGCATTTAATAGGAATGATTGTGTAACGACCTATTCAATATCATTTATTACTCATAGTTATGTCATTAAAGCCTAGGTTTTATTCTTTTACCTAGGGTCAGCTATAAAAGGAATAAGTTATACCATTTGTGGACACGATCAACTATTGAAAGCATACTGAAATATAATTTTTCTTTATTGTTCATTTTAATTATTGAAAGCCTATTATATTCTTTGGTCTCTTGATTATCAGTAACCCGATTTCTCTCTTATTTTCTAGTTTTAATCGAAATTCTATATTTTGGTTATACACATTTTACTACTAAAATTTATCACTGAAATTAAATTAGCTGCAAGTTGAAATGAAGACCATCACTAAATTTAAAAATGTCACACCATTCTATTGCATATTGAATTACAACTAATATTGTAAAAATTTGTACGGGCTAGTCCTTTTCGGACCGGTTAAAAAAATAAACATTTTGAAAATTTGTTAAAATTTAATCAATTTTAAAGTGGAAACACTAGGACCATGTGGAATCGAACTTAAACAAATGAAAAATCACAGATATTGTCCTAATTTTTCAAAATCTATAATAGTGTCATGGAATTCAAACCAAAAAAAAAAGAAATAAACTTCCTAATAGTTTCCTAGATTTAATCCAAGATACTCTCGTGAAGTTTCACATTATCAAACCTTATTACCCTAAATATGCATAGTTTGTTAATTACCCGCCCAGTCCATATTTTACCTACAAATTTTGTACCATTCGTATTAGGCATTAAAAGAGCAGAATATTCCCAAAAATAGGCTAAAAGTAAGGAGAGAATCTTCGCGTTAATTGATTCTACGTTAAATTCAACTTTTAAAAAGGGAAAGGAAATTTCTCGTCTACGTATTTTTCTCTAGAACTACAATTCAAATTCTCGAGAAAAAAAAGAACGAACAATTTAAATTTTCGAGTTTCAACAACTCAAAGTTGAAAAAATCTGTTCTTCCATATATTTTCTATCATTGATAGCCATTAAAAAGCTTGAAAGCTTTGAATTCAAATTTGGGTTTTCAAAAATAATTATTGTTTGGATTGGGTGGTGTTGTGAAAAATTCGGAATATGTTTTGGAGTTTATATCTCAATTGTGAGGGATTTTGGTGAAGAATAGACTTGATTTTGACTGAATTTCGGATTCAAACTCGAAGAAGAAGAAGAAGAAGAAGAAGAAGAAGAAGAAGACATATTTCTAGAAAGACAGAATAGCCTAAATGACACTTATACTTGTGTCACTTTGTCATCCCGGTCCCCAAAGTTAATGAAGTTTCATCTAAACAGCTCCACTCGTTTAAAAGTAATATTTTAAACCCCTTTGACCATTGACCTAGACTATGTGGCATTTGCTTTGCTGAGTTGGATAAAATGCGTGACTACACGCTTTAAGAAGCGAGTAAAAGTTGATGATTCTAATTTAAAATACCAAAAAATAAAAAGAAAAGAAAAATAAAGGGGGATTAACACAGTGAAGCATTCAAAGTGAAAAATCCAGCCATCCAATCCAAAATGTGAACCGTGGAGATTATTCTCCATCCCAAGACGCACCTTCCGTCCAATTTTCAGTCATTTCTACCGTCAAAATCACCAGCTCCGACCAAATGAAAAACTCCGGCGAGCTAGCAGTTATGGCGCAAAAGGCTACAGGTCATCAATCTCCAAAAGAAAGGTACCAAAAGCTTCCTCATGATGATGATAACATAATGGAACCGTCAATTTTACATGGGTATCAACCAATATAGCCAATTTTGCAATCGATGATCATCAACAAGTTCTCGTTTTCAAGTGCTCGACCAAATGACTCCATCGTTTCTGAGCCAATTGAGAAGTTACAACCAATTGGAAATGACTCCACACATCCCAAAGATCATTTCTGCGCAGTTGCAGATCCAACCAATGTGAGAAGAAATCACCATGATCGCCGGCAAAGCTCAGAGCTGCACCATTTGGTCGGGGAAGGGGTTACAGGGATAATTAGCACCCAAAACCAATGTCAATCGCTTCCTGCATCTCAGGTGAATGTTCCCAATCCCTCAAACCAAATTTTATAGGGCTTGATCTCCTTGAATATTAAAAATTGTTGTTCTTGGTACGAGTAAGCTTATTGTTCAAGAAATGAAGAAGGGAATCAACTAGGTCTTGTTTCAAGTAGTTATTATTTTAAGTTGGGTTTTGTAATTGGATAAACTTTTATTCTAGAGAATAAATTTTGGGCATCTTTTATAATTAATCATCTCATAAATCCATGCCTGCTTAGCTCTATGTATTAGAGAGAGAAAGGCATGAATGTGTTTGTGATTTCTTTTCCAAAATTAGTTTTTGTGAATTAAAATAATGACATGGAATATTTATCTGACGTGGATAATACAGTGAGACGATTGAGGGACACACATGGTCAGAGGGGTTTAAAATATTGAGCAGAGATCTCTGGTAAATAGGATGCCAAATGATCCGGATTAGTGTGTAGGATCCAGTAACAATAACAATATCAGTTTGGTATAGTTTCTTCTAGATCAGAAAAGACAGAAAGATGGGATGGACTCTAGATAAGAAAATCCTCATCAAGCAGCTTCATAGCAGATAGTGAGAAGCTGAAAGTTAAATCCCATTATACTCTCAAATTATTCATTCAAAGATGATACATCAATATATTTTTATTTATAATTATACTCACAAAATTAGTACACGACTCAATGAGCAAATTGATTAATAAAACTTCAATACTGAAATAATTAATAAAAAATAGTAATACAAAATTTGCTTTACTTCAACTGTAAAAAAGTCACTTTATGAAGAGCTTAATTGCTCACGATTAGTACAAAGTGTTGATTTGTGTCATGCAAACTATTAAGCATTTGACATTCTAACTAAATAATATATCTGAAAACTCTGTCTAGCTTGCACCTTATTCTCTTTAATTCAACCACTGTTAAATCCAAGAAAAATTGACCTTAACACAATGTAAGTAATTGAAGATCCAAAGGATGCTAAGACTAAAGTTTGGGGAAAGGGGCGAATAGAAGACAGGGAAAACAATAAAAAGAGAGCGCCAACACCTATTTGTTGCTTTTATAATCAAGTATATGATCATAACGATTTTTTTTTCAGTTATAGAAAAAATACATGAGTAACTTCATAATAGTTATTTTTATACTCTATACCGCTTTTTGAACAATGCAAATAAATTTAAGATCTAGTCAAGTTATTCAAGCTAAGTATTATAGTGGCATGAATCATCAAACTATGAAACTCCTATACTTATTTCAAATGCACATATTATCATAATACCCGACTTCTTGATCTGTCATCCATGAGCTGCTGAATCATAGTCCTTGGCTGCACAATCACCTTTCTTGTTCTTGTCCACCTTTACTTTTAAGACATAATCCTAGATGCTAACTTAAGACCTTCTTTATCCTTTTATACATTGAACACGGAAAAAACTTCTATTGAGCTAATATAGCTGCCAAAAAGACTTAACAACACATAAGGATATCATTGATACGACTAGAATTGTCAAAATAAAAAATTATATGATCACTAAAATAAAATTTATGTACACAAACCAAAACAGAATTTTAAAAACTCTAACTCTTCACTCTCCTCCAAAACAATTGCAGTGACATTCTTTAGCAAACAAAAAATAAATCAGCTTGATGTAACCTTATTTTCTCGATTTTAGAAAGAAAGCTCTAAACCAGTAAGATTGTTTATCAAAGCATACAGATGGAATTTCTATTCAAGTATCTATCTATTTTAGCATAGGATGGTCTATCTTAGAACTTCACAAAGCCATTAATAATAAGTACCTCATGCCTTTATCTATTGGTTCTATATTGGCTTTAAGACCGTGCTTTTAGGTTTTGGTGTGTTTTCAGAGTGCTATCACTTTGTGCTAACTTTCATTAGGCTAATATACTGCAACTTCTGATTTGGGGTGTGTTGGTTATGGGCCTAACATCTATAATAAATACGCAGAAAGAAGTACTGTCAGATAAGTTAGTAGTATTCATACATATAACTGAACTTGTACATTAAAAAAGTAAATTTCAAATGAGTGACCACTTTTCTAAAGATCGAGGCTTGAAAAAGATGCTAAACTCGAATTTTAACTACATGTTTTAAAAAAAATTAATTTAGATATACAATCCGCAAAATGTAAATTAAATTTCATTGGCATATATCACAAACAAAACAATTTAGGTTAACATACTATATACTGTATAATTTTATAATCAAACTTTGAGAGAAGACCTGACAAAAATTGGTAGTGCGTCCAATTATGATTAAGAAGACCTGAAATGAATAAAACAAAAAATCCATTATATTAGCAATAAACAAAGCAAAAGCAAGAGAAAAGAACGACATGCAGATAGAGCATTAATACGATTTGATGTACTTCTACAAAAAAGGCATAGTTCACAACCAAATGTAAGACTTTCACAAAATTTAATGCAAGATGAATATATTTATGCACAAGAGTAGAGAAAGAGCACAAGTTTCCCAATAAGAAACAAAAACTGAAAAAATGAGGATGCCATCAAGTAGCCAAAAAAAAAATTATACTCGAAATACTGAAAAGAAAATCCATTAAAGTTTCTTAAAAACTAAAATATCTAGTGTCTGAGTTGTGAGAAAATCAAGACTTTTTTTAGTTAATAACAGATTAAAAAAATTATAAGGCAGAATAGCCTAAATGACACATGTACTTCACTCACTTTGTCATGCCGGTCCCAAAAGTTAGACATTTGACAACTGAACACTTATACTCATTCAAAATATGAATAATAAACGCTTATGGCAGGAGACTGCCGGTGCGTGTAATACAATCTACTCCACGCTGGAGGCCACGTCAAAAAGTAACATTACGTAGATGCCATGTCACATGGTAAATTAAAAATAATTAAAATAAAAAATAAAATTCAAACATTAATTCCCTAATCCCGTGATTTCTCTCTCCCCTCACTTTATTTCTCCTACCCATCTTGTTTCTCTCTCTTCGTGGTCTTCCTCCTTTCCCGTGATAAACCACCAGGATCGATCTCGATTCGACGAATGACCTCTTAGAGCTTGTGATAGGGAGAAGGCCAATAGATCTATCTTTCGTGAATCGACATCTGAATGTGGTTGGTTGAATATGCTTCTCATCGACTTTTAAAATTTCATAGAAGACCTTGGTTTTAGATTATGTTATAGTTATATGAAATTTGCTTTATCTGTATTTAGCTTCGATTTTGTCCACATATTTATAGTGCCACAATGTGAGTACTGTATAGATGAATACCCTGCTGAAGGAGAATAAACTAGAAGACATTCTAGATAAGAGGTGTACAGATGCGGACGTAGAGACAGTAAAAGCAATTCTGGAAATAGCTGCAAGATGCACTGATGCAAATCCAGACGTAGAGACAGTAGACGAATATTGTTAAATGATATAGCAAATATAATGGAAAAGGGGAGACGAAGAAGAAGAATACAAGGGGAAGTAATGGAAAATGGAAGATGAAAGAGAGGGTGTGGTGTTTGTTGGGTCGGGGTAGGGATGTGGTTAATAGGAAAAAAAAGTAAATGGGGGTGGGGACGTGGGGTTGCGGGAAAGAATAGAAAGAGATAATATCTTTTTTTACTTTTTATCTTTATCTTTTTAATTTTATTTTAATAAGTTTTTTCCTATTTTAAATAGGCTAATTTATTACCTTTAGTTTTTTTAAATGTCTTCATGCTCCTTACATGCGTGTCAATCACGCACTGAAGCCATATATGACACATATGATAAGCCACATTGGATAAACGTTTATTATTCACGTTTTGAATGAGTATAAGTGTTCAGTTGGCAAATGTCTAACTTTGGGGACCGACATGACAAAGTGGGTGAAGTACATGTGTCATTTAGGCTATTTTGCCAAATTATAAACTTCGGAAGAAAACAAAGGCCGAAGAAGACTGAAGAGGGTTAGGTAGAATTTCAGCAATAAAATTAAATAATCTAAAGAAAGAAGAAGACGATTTGGACAAAATTTAAAACAAAAAGAACCGAGTTGAGAAGATGAAGTTTAGTGAAAGGGTAGTATAAACTAATAAAGATTCTTGGAACAGAAGAGTCATCTTGCACTTGTTTTTTCGGAATGAGAAAGATTGAAGGATGCTTCTAGAATCTGTTGAGTCATGAGTGTGTTTATAGCCACAGTTATTATAGCAGCAATTTTAATAGAAATATGAAATTACTCTTTTACCCTTGGTCGAACAACTTGGCTCTTCTATATAATAGAAAAGTTGTTTTAAGTTACAGTCCAAACATAAGGGACTAGTTTTTACTTTTGAATTTACGGCTATTTTTAATTATTAGTTCAAAAATAGTTTTTTTTTAACTTTAGCCGTTAATATTCGACACCAGTTAATCATTTTAAAGGAATACTATTTAAAAATTAGTTAGTATGTCTCGAATTTTTGTTTTTCAATTAAAAAAGGGATAATTTCACATAAGAACAAGTGAACTCCCCATTTTTCAAATTTATAGCCCATATTTCAATTTACAATCAATTAACCCAAAAATAATAGGCTAAGATTTAACATCCAACTCCAATAGGTTTTCAAAATTACCATTTAATTTTTAAAAAGGATTGCTCAAGCTTTTAAGTTAATTTTCGAATTAGTAATTGTGACTCAAATATTAGTTCACCAAACCAAATATATTTGGGTGGTAAAAATTAGATTTTTAACAAGCTCAAATATGTGAGTTTAAATTTCAAATTTGATTTTGTAAAAAATTTAGAGTGGATGTTATTTAGACTTGTTAGAAATAGTATAAGGAGGTTGTATATAAAATTTGGAGTCATTTAATGGAGATTTGGATTATTTTTGAACATGAATTGCAACTGAAAATCGTGGAAGAAGTTCGTTTACAGACGTTTGTATAAAGATGTATAAAAGTGTATAATAGTGTATAATAGTATATTTATACACTCATATACACTATTATACAAGATTATATATAATTATACAAAAAACTGACTTCGTCTTCTTCTTTGCGTTTTTTTTGAAATTTAACTCAAATCTTGCTCAAATCTACTCCAAATCACTTCAAA
This sequence comes from Nicotiana noctiflora, assembly GCA_032618575.1. NCBI lineage: Eukaryota > Viridiplantae > Streptophyta > Magnoliopsida > Solanales > Solanaceae > Nicotiana > Nicotiana noctiflora. The sequence continues at coordinate 23,940 of JASVEL010010955.1, forward strand.
TTTAAACTTTGAACTCATTTTGATATTTTCAATCAACTGGAACAACACCCAATCCAAACAACTAAGAATTACAAAAAATTCTATTTTCTAAAGCAAAGCTTTGAATGCCCTTTAATGGTGGACTTCTACTCTTTAATTTTTTTACATTACAATCAGGTGATATGGGGGGAGAAGCAGTAATGGCAGATGGCCCCTTGAAGCATATGTAAAAAAAGTGAGAAGAATAGAGTGAAAATAATAGTTGTGAGAACACACATTTAACTCTATAGTTTTTAGAAGCAATGGTTGTAAGAACACATATTTTGAATTTGAAAGAGCTAGTATTTTCAAAATATGTACAATATAGGCTACTTGGGGTAAAATTTAAAAATATGGGCTATTTTTTGTTGGTGTGAAGTCATGTGTATTTTATTGTAATTTTTCATTAAAAAATATACCGAGTTATCCTCACATTAAAATTTTTAATTTAAAATTTCATAATAAAATAAATATTAATAAGAAAATGGCTATATGTGCACTTGCCGTCGGATAAATAAGTTACCGTCCAAACTGAGGAAAAGGAAAGTCTTGAACCAAAGAAAGAACTACAAGTAACAATGGCAGAGGAAGCTGAGAAGTTGCGGGTAGATGAAGTAGAAGTAGCCGACGATGGACCTGAAGAAGGAGAAATCGTGGGGGAATCAGACGATACGGCGTCGTATTTGAGCAAAGAAATCAAAGCTAAGCATCCATTAGAGAATTCTTGGACTTTTTGGTTTGATAATCGAAAGGCTAAACCTAGACAAGCTGATTGGGGCAGTTCCCTTCGCGAACTTTACACTTTTTCCACTGTCGAAGATTTTTGGGGGTAAGTTCTTTCATATTCCTTCGGTTCCAATTTAGGTTACAGTCTTTCCTTTTTAGTCAACTTTTAGTCTCCTTAAATGATACTATATTTTTGTATTTAGTAATAATTTAATATTTGTAGTTATATGGGTCATAATCCGATTCTACAACAATCAACAAGACTAATTGTTCCTTTTGACTATAGTAAGCGTAGTATGTGCCATGATCATTTTCAATTAAGGGAGCTTTCCGTATCCGCCTACAATGCTTAGTTAGGTCACGACTAATCTGATATGTCTGAAATAACCTACTAACGTGGGCCCAACCCAAAAGGTCAATTCATACTACAATATTTATAAATTCCAAGGGAAGAGCCAGTGAAGGGGGTTCCACTCTCTCCCTATGGGGACTCTAAAAATACAGAGCGAAAACCCAAGAGAAAAGACATAAAGAGGGTAGATCGAATTAAACATGATTGTAAAGTCCTGAACCTCCCCATGGGGAGGCAAACTACTCTATTATCATAAATAAAGATCACCGATATTTTCTGTTGCTAATATAAATATTTTCACTATCATTTCCCTTGTTAGGATGGCCGGCTTGGTTCAGCGGTAAGCTTGCTTGCCGTGGTGTGTCAGGTCGCGGGTTCGAATCAGCCTCTCTGCAAAGCAGGGGAAAGGCTGCCTAGAGTATTCCCTTCCCCAGACACCCACGAAGTGGGTATTGAACTGGGTCGACCCTTTTATCTTTTTCCTTGTTAGATTTTTGATATGTTACGACTTGCTATGATTGACCCTCCATTTATATTGATTGTTTTGAATTCATAAATGACTAGTAACATTCTGAGTCAAACAATTTGGCGCCGTCTGTGGGGATTTCCTAGCAAGACCGCGTAGCTCTTCCTGAAATTAGAAACAAAGGAAAAACATCAAAGAAAAAGGAAAATAACCCAATCAGAGCAAGCCTGATTCATCTCGTCCACATGCAAGAACTCGGGCTACGCGCCCTCGACTCAAATTAATCAACGAATGTTCAACGACGATTGAACCGGGACTCAGGACATGTGCCTTCGTCGAATCAATTCAGCCATAGTTGAATGAGAACTCGGGCTACGCGCCTTCGATTCAAAATAATCAACGAATGTTCAACGATGATTAAACCGGGGCTCAGGCCATGTGCTTTCGTCGATTCAATTCAACTAAAGTTGAATCAACGACAGTTGAACTGGGACTCAGGCCATGAGCCTTCGCCAAATTAATTCAACCATAGTTGAATCAGAACTCGGGCTATGTGCCCTTGACTCAAATTAATCAACGAATGTTCAACGACAGCTGAACTGAGACTCAGGCCATGAGCCTTCGCCAAATTAATTCAACCATAGTTGAATCAGAACTCGGGCTATGCGCCCTCGACACGAATGTTCAACGATAGTTGAACTGGGACTCAAGCCATGAGCCTTCGCCGAATTAATTCAACCATAGTTGAATTAGAACTCGGGCTATGCGCCCTCTATCACACCTCCTTTTGGCGCGCCGCACTACCCCGATGGGTAAATGCACAGGCGAGGGAGTTTTTCCAATTTAAGTGACAATATTCGAAACATGATTATTCTATTTATCTCAGAGTCACCAATTCATTCAAATCCCGAATCGAGGAAATTTCGACTTTCCAATGAAGTCTACGAACCAGAAATTCCAAGTAAGGAATTCTTTTGACCCGAGGGAAGGTGTTAGGCACCCCCGGATCCCGTGGTTCTAGCACGGTCGCTTTAACTGTTGTAAATGGCTAAAAATAACTGATTTTAAAATATGTGATGACTTATGTGTCTTTTATTGGTAAAACGCTTTTATTTATTTATGAAGTAATTTCCTATATCCTAAAGCTCGCATATCCGAATGTGGTCGGCCTAAGCATGATCCTAGCGTGTTATTAACTTTGTAGGAGGTCATGAAATTCGCTAAATTACATGTCCCGAATTCTAAGGATCAATACAAGTTTAATTAAACGAGGGCCGTACACCACAATTCTATTTAAAAAAAAAAAGTTATTTAAACTAAAAGCTCGGAGGGCCATAAACCACTTATTTTATCTATTATGGCTCGCCTCAAATTATTCCAAAAGATTACACTTTACTAAAGCAAGCTAAGAATGTTCATTAAGATCCTAAAACTAGTTTGGGTCTTTGGGATTATTGAGGCCAAGAATTACGGAAGAAGTGAATTTAATAACAACGCGGCTTCACTATGCCAAAATTGTAGCTAACAGTGATCAATTGAAAATGAATGACAACCTGATTTTACAAGTTACACCCACACATTCAAGATTGTATGGCCGCATGGGAAAATTGCAGTAACTCTTATGGTTATTCAATGGCCAGTAAAAAACACTCAACCAAATGTCCTCACTCACAAATCAAAATCTATATACTAAAATTAATACATCGTGAATATTTACAATAAAGCAAAGTTGAGCCTGCATGGCCATAATTAATCGATAAAAATGGGAAAACAATTCAGAAGACATCCGGATAAGAATTCCCATTTAACCTTTATACATGTTCAGTTTCTCATCCTCAATGTTCACACGCCTATCTTCTGAATACAATATTGAACATTAAAACTAGCAATACCAAAGCATGACTGAATATAATAATTCACGATTTTTAAACATGCTAGACTAAATTACTCACACTTTGCCAATATTTCACTAATAACCAACTAACGAACACATACGCATATAGCAACAAGAGAAAATGAATAAATACAGAACCAAATGATCTAAACTATACTGTCATGAGACATTGTATTATCAGCATTCCAATCCCAATTTCAATATGTCATTTTGAGGTTCAATGTATACCTGGATTTCAACAACAGAAACGAAAGAAAAGATCAGTAACAATTCCAACAAACAACAAGCAGAAGACAGCAGGCAGCAAAGACTTAGAACTCCAAGAATAAGTTCGAAACAAAGGAGAACTCAAAAAAAATAGAAACCAGCAGCTTCCGGAGAACCAAAACAGCAACAAATTCAAACCAAATACTCAAGAAAACCTTCAAGAAACTTAACACTCGAATTGGGAATGATATACCCAAACTTCAAGAGTGGTTCAAAACAGAACAAAGACTTGAAAACAGACCAAAAACAACAACTTAGAAGTCTGTTTTTTCACAGCAGCTTATCTCTCAATTTTTCTGTGTAAAAGGCACTTTTTTTTCCAAGTGTAAGAGTGTCTATGAAGAAAAAGCTATTATTTGAGAATGTGTTTTTGTGTATGAAGAAGAAGCTATTCTTTGAGGATGTGAGTGTGTGTATTTTTCAGTTTCTGCTCTTTTCAGTCCCTTTTAATAGGCATCAATTTAGTGTTTTCCCTCCCCACCATCAATCTTATTCTTATTTTGTGTCACTTATTTATCCTAGTGATAATTAATTATAACTAGTGCACACCTATTCTTTAAAAATCAGATTAGTGAAGTTACTATTATCACCATTATACCCATATTATATACTATCTAGGTTGACCCCTAAGTTTATGCTAATTATCCCCTAAAAATTATCAGCAACCCCTAATTAATTATTGAATAACAGTTATACGCAAATTGCACAGGTCATCTAATTAATTATTGAATAACAGCTATAACCAATACAATCCTATTTGAAATCACAACAGGCTATAATCCGACAGTGAATTTGGATCAAATAACAACTCTAATTTCTGTCCCAATGTTCTAACAAACGAACCTACGAAACTAATCGACGACATTCAATTAGTCGATTACAACATGTATAATTAATAACATATAGTCGACAAAGAAACTCACAATTCACAGCACTTAGGCCGAAAATGAAAGAAATACGAAACTAAATGTTCGACGACGCTAATCGAAGCGAGTGCGTATCCTATAACGACACATTTACAATCAAATAATCAGAAGACAAAACTGACCAAATCAAGGTCTTTGATAGAAGAACAGAAGAGAAATTAATCAACAACAAAACAACAACAAAAAACGAAAACAACAATTGAAACCATACTGATCAACAAAAAACAAATAGAAAGCCGAAAAGAAGAGAAAATGACATACCTTAAACAGAGAAATAGGAAATCGGTAGACTTGGACTCAAATAACTTGAACCTTTTGAGGCCAAACGGGCTGTAATCGAGTGTTCTCGAATGAGAACAAACCGACTACAACCTACTGGAACCACAAAATCTCCAAACGAGCTAAAAAGATTCTGTTTATGGCTCTTGAAACTCAATATTTGGGCTCGATGGCTTCTGGTTGGATTCGTACCATATTAATGGTGGATTGGTGATTGGGGAGGTAAGGTGAGTGTTGGGTATGAGTTTGGGATTGAATGGAGGCGGCGCCGCCACTAGGAAGCAGTGGCAGCTAACTAGGGTTCATGGCAATCGAATGATATTCGAGGGAATCTGGCATGATTTGAAGTTAACTGATAAGGGGATCGAGACGGGGAGGTTGAGGCGAGCTCAGGGTGTAAAGATGGGGGCATTTGGCCACCGTCCGCCGCCGCAGGCGAATTCAGGCGGGCGGAGTACGGCGGGGGACGATTGGGTTAGGGTTAGAGTGAATGGGGGTCTGATTTGGTTTAGGGGGGGATTTTGGTATACCAAATTAAATCCATTAATCCGAGTCGTTGGATCGAATGATCTGGACGGCTTGGATCAATTGAATGACAGAGGAGACGGCGTCGTTTAGGTTTAGATAAGGGCTGGGCGGATCTGGGTGGTTTGGCTGGGTTTGGGTTGGTGTTTTTCCGGATTTGGACTGGGTTTAATGAATGTTTTGGCCTGGATTTGGCCAAAGTCTTGGACAGCCCAGTCCAATTTTTCTTTTATTTCCAAATCTTTTCCCCTCTCTTTTTAATTCCTAATTAAAAAAAATTAAAATTCTAAATTACACTACAAAATCAAATTAACTCATAAAAAATACTAAATTAGTTCTACTAACAATTAACACACACAATTAAATATCTATTAAATATAAATCACACAACTAGGTATTTAAATATTAAAAATGCAAAAAATACACATTTTTTTGTTATTTTCCATTTTTGTCAAATAAACCTGATTACTTCTAATCGTAAAATTAAATCCTAAAAATGCAAATGTCATATTTTGGTATTTTCTTAATTTGACAAATAAACATGCGCACAAATGATAATTGAGAAAATCACACAAAATTTACAAAAAAATCGCACACAGCACAAAACTATTTTATTTTTGGATTTTTGGGAGTAATTGTCGTGCGGGGCAAAAATCACGTGCTCACATCCTCGACTCAAATTAATCAACGAATGTTCAACGATAGTTGAACTAGGACTCAGGCCATGAGCCTTCGCCGAATTAATTCAACCATAGTTGAATCAGAACTCGTGCTATGTGCCTCGACTCAAATTAATCAACGAATGTTCAACGACAGTTGAACTAGGACTCAGGCCATGAGCCTTCGCCGAATTAATTCAACCATAGTTGAATCAGAACTCGGGCTACGCGCCCTCGACTCAAATTAATCAACGAATGTTCAACGGTAGTTGAAGTGTGACTCATGCCATGAGCCTTCGCCGAACTAATTCAACCACAGTTGAATCAGAACTCGGGCTATGCGCCCTCGACTCTAATTAATCAACGAATGTTCAACGACAGTTGAACTGGGACTCAGGCCATGAGCCTTCGCCGAATTAATTCAACCATAGTTGAATCAGTACTCGGGCTATGAGCCCTCGACTCAAATTAATCAACGAATGATCAACGACAGTTGAACTGGTACTCAGAACATGAGCCTGCACCAAATTAATTCAACCATAGTTGAATCAATTCTCGAGCTATGAGGCCTCGACTCAAATTAATCAACGAATGTTCAACGATAGTTGAACTGGGACTCAGGTCATGCGTCTTCGCCGAATCTATCCGATCACAGGTGAAATTTGACTCGGGCCACGCGCCCTCGATTCGGACACACGCCACTACGCTCAGCAACAGTCGAACCGAGATTCAAGCCATGAATCTTCGCCGAAGAAGTTCTACTGCGATCAAACTAAGATCCGGGTCGCCTACCTCCGTCGATAAATTGGCGAGTAAACTAAGGCGCAAGGCATACATCCCTGCGAAATGCCCAGTCACACCCAGAACGGGATTATAATTGGAACAAATCGCCTTCGAGGAGACATATCGCCACCCGCTCCCCCCAATAAAAAAGGGGGGGGGGGAAGCACAAATGAAACAAGCCGTAATTGAGCAATGCGAAAAGGGAGGTCCCCCTTGATTCAAAGGAACAATCACGGGCCACGCCCGTCCCCACCAAACCGAACATTATCCAAAAAGAAAACAGAACAAAAAAAAAAAAACAACATACGGCAACAACCCTAGAAAGGAGAAAAGATCACTCTTTTTCACTCGGGACCATCCGCACCATCGCCCGCTCCAGCCGCACCATCTCCTGCTCCGGCCGCTTCACCACCGGTTCCGCCTGCGCCACCACCCGCAATTTCCACACCATTGCCAGCCCCCGCCAGACTCCCGCCAGCACCATCATCAATACCAGGCATTGCAGCGTCGAAACCGCATTCCACGTGAGCCTCCCGCGCCTTCTGGCGTACTCCCTCGAAAACCGCTTCGAAAATGATGTCGGCCTCGAATAGGTGCTTGTATACGTCTCGCTGGGCCTCGGCATAAACCCAAACCTCGCGGGAACCACCCATAAAATCGGACTGCTCTTGGATGTGCCTGTTCTCTTCCTCCAAAAGCGCGATTTGCCCCGCCGCATCCTGAGCGCCCCGCTCTAGAACCTAATCCACTCTTCAAGGCTGCTCTCCTTGAAGGCAGCAACAGCTCTCACCAACGACAATTGGGAATCGTTAGCACGGATAACACCCTGCAATTCGTTCGCCCGGGTCGATGCCTCAACCAACCTTTGCTTCAAAGCAGCCACTTCTCCTTCCAGCGCAGCAACCTTCCCACTCCATTTCGAGGTAACCTACGTCACCTTTTTTAAGCATAAACGCTCACACTCTATCGAAGCCCTCCGCCCAGCCTCGAGTTCGTCATCCTTCCGATGCAACTGATCCTCCAAGGCTCTTATGCGACCAAGTGCTTGGTTCACCTGCAACTCCCTCCTCGCCAACTCTTCAACTAACGCCCGGTTACGGGGATCAATCCTTATACGCTCACTCAACTCCCTACACTTGTTTCGGTAACGACGGTACTTGTCAAGCACGCGTAAAAATAATCCGGACCGAACATTGGCCCGATGAATACTCTCCACCTGCAACAATAACGCCTGCAAAACGAAGAACGAGAGGTCAGACATGGATACGGAAGCTTGTAAAAAGAGGGGAATAAATAAGCAAACAAACAAGCAGTCACCCCCGGATACGTACCCTCATCTCCATCACTGCTACCTCGTTTATCAAACCAACGTCTAGCACCCCCCTCAACGATTCGTTCTCAACCGCAAAACACAACTGACCAAGATACGACACCAAAGTAGAGTCCAGCAACAACAAATTCTCGTTTACAGGAATTTCAACAACATGCGGCCTCCCATCCGGATGGACCGCCGCACTCGTAATCGCATCACGAAACATGCGGACGTCCTCAGAGTCCAAGTCAGAATCAAATGTAGAATCCTCTCCCACCGCCGCCATCTTCGTCGAAGGAGTACTCGATCCGCCAATATCCACGACCACCCGAGAAGGTTCCCCCAACTCGACCATATGGGTCGAAGATTGAGCAGTAGGGGCGACACTTCCCCCTCGATCCTCTCGAGCCCGAGCCTCATTTTCTCCTGGCCTGTCGTCTGGAGTATGCGCCGCGTCCGCATCCTCACTCGCCCCAGAAGGGGGGGGGGGGAATCCACATTTATCACAATAGGAGGAACGGGTCGAACCACCACTGACGGAGCCGGAGGGGAAATAATCCTGCGCTTGACCAAAGGTCTATCTTCCTCATCACATGAAGACGAACCGTGGGCGAACGGTCCCCGACAGACCTTCGCCACAAAATAAAGGACGTGAAGGGGACGGCGCCGCGGAAGACTCAATCGATGCTGCCCTGGGCACCCGGCATGGCACCGGTGCAGCAAAGAACCTGGCAATCGCACCAGGCCGCCGAAACGCCAATTGAGGGGCTCTGCCTCGGTACACTCTCCCTTTAGACAAAGGACAAGGTCAGCCCCAGGATGTATTAGATTCGAAATAAGCCACACACGGAGAATATAAACCTCTTACCTACAGCTGGCCCCCGGCCATATTTCTCCCAAAAAGACGGCCACGAGCGGACCCCCTCGGTGTGCGGAACCACGACTTCGAGCCACCCGCGCAGACCGGTGAACAAAGACGGGAGCGACCTCTCAGCTACAGAAACGAAAACGAAAACAGTGATTATCTAAACATAGGAAGAGGAAGAGAATCAATCCTACTACTTACGTGTGTAATTCCAAGTCTCCGGGAATCCTGGAAAGGGTGCCACCAGGTGCTCGGTCCGAATATAGAAAAATTGTTCAAATGGGCGAGGTTCGACCTCGTCGTGTAAAGCAGCCGCCAACCCCTTCGAACCACGCGGGCTCATCCGAAGCATACTTCCCCACACTCCCTGAGGAGCGTATAGAGCAAGCACATGTTGGAGCGTGACAGTCCTTCCGGCTAACTCCGCAAACTTTAAAAACATCGCCAGAAGTTTGTATAGAGACGGGGTGAGCTGCCCCGGGCACATATTGTAGTATCGACAAAAGTCAACTACCAAATTGGGGAGTGGGACCTTGAATCCCAGCCTAAGAGGGTATGCGTAAAAAACACAGTACCCAACATGGTCGGTATGGACCCTTTCCTCTGGTCGGGCAAGCACGATGTCAGCATGAGAAGGCACGAACCCTTGTTCCCGTAGTTGGGTCATACCCACCTCCCCCATCAATGTGGCCTCATCCACCGTGTCATCCCCACCGTCGACGGTGAAATCCACCGCCAGGCTCCCAGATGCGGGAAGTATTTCGTCTACCAGCGGAACTCTCTCAACTTCATTTTGCCCATCATCCCCCAGCACCGGAGACAGGCCTTCAATCACCGGAAAACTATCCGGCACCACCATCGGAAGAATTTCACGGGAGGAAGAACCAAGCATTGATCAGTTGCCTAAAGACTAAAGTAGGATATTGGATTCAACTAAGAACGAGGAAGAATTCTTCGCAAACAAGAAAGAATTCTAAAAGCTCACAAGAAATAAGAGCTGCGAAAATCTCACAAATGAACTAGAGAATACCAGGAATCAAGTATCCCAAACCGTCTTATAGGCAACGCAATCGATTTTCGGGAAAATCGACTGATGCCATTGAATGCATAATCCAACCGTAAAAAACGGTTCGATTCTACCAAAACGGGCGTCACCACAATTGAGGTTATACAGTATTCGCCCAGTCACGATCGCTACCTCGCTCATTACGGAAAAACGATTGATTTACCACCAAGGGCAGGATAAATCCTACACCCTCAAAATTCGTATGGACTGTACGAATCACGATTCGCATGGTGGCGTACCGACTGTTCCCCTTCGCCAGTAATACTCGTATATGAAAGATCGGACCTTTATTATGCGGGAGGAAGAGGGGAAGAGATGCGATGGTCTCGACACAAGCAGTTGTCATTCCCCCACTCGCCCGAAAAAGGTCTATTCCTCGACCGCTGAAATCCGCTCATCAGGTTCGACCTCGAGGCGACCATGATAAGTCGAGGGACTAACTGTATGGGTCATAATCCGATTCTACAACAATCAACAAGACTAATCGTTCCTTTTGACTAACGTAAACGTAGTAAGTGCCATGATCACTTTCAATTAAGGGAGCTTTCTGTATCCGTCTACAATGGTTATTGAGGTCACGACTCATCTGATATGTCTGAAATAACCTCCTAACGTGGGCCAACCCTAAAAGGTCAATTCATACAATAATATCTATAAATACCAAGGGAGGAGCCAGTGAAGGGGGTTCTACTCTCTCCCTATGGGGACTCTAAAAATACTGAGTGAGAACCCAAGAGAAAAGGCAGAAAGAGGGTAGATCGAATTAAACATGATTGTAAAGTCCTGAACCTCCCCATGGGGAGGCAGACTACTCTATTATCATGAATAAAGATCACCGATATTTTCTGTTGCTAATATAAATATTTCCATTATCTTTTTCCTTGTTAGATTTTTGATATGCTACGACTTGCTATGATTGATCCTCCATTTATATTGATTGTTTTGAATTCATAAATGATTAGTAACATTTTGAGTCAAACAGTAGCCACACAAATGTATCACTCATTTTAGATAAAATTTTTTTTTTTTCTTAAACTCCGTACCGAATCAAACACTAGTAATGTAAATTGGGACGGAGCGAGTATTATATTTCATGTTAAGCTGTTGTGTTCTTTGGTTGTAAATAAATCATGGGGTTTTATTTACTGTTCAAGAATTTTGTGGATGCTGTATGATTTTGTTGAATTATGGTTTTGAATAGCTCCTTAATATCTTGCCTTTATATAGGGAAAATTAGGTAAAATCTTCAATTTTATGTGACACTAATTCTGTTAAAAAAGAGACCTTTATATATTTCAAAATAATTTAACTTTAAACTTCTCATTTTACTCTTAATAAGATGATTTGTAATCACACAAATGTCTATCTTGTTTTAAAGTTTTTATTTTTCCTTATTAAACTATGCTCAATCAAACAATGGATCTATTTCAAAAAGTGTCTCTATCCTCACAAGGTAGGGGTAACGTCTGCGTACACACTACCTTCCCCAGACCCCACGGTATTGGATAATATTGGGTATGTCGTTGTTGTTGCTCAGTCAAACAACATTACATAAATTGGGACGGAGTGACTATCTTGTTTGATTTTCAGCTTAAGGAACTTTTGTCCCACAATTATCAGATTTTTCTTGTCCTTGCATTTTTAGTTAATGCAGCAACGAGGGGCAATCTTACTTTGGAGTGCCCGAATTGGTTTGAGCTTAAATTTATGCAAGTTGTATTAGTACCTAGATTGCTTTGTTGATGTTGTTGTAATGTGTAACTGACTTTTCCAGTTTGTTACTTAAAAAAATAGATTTTTTTCTCTCAGTTACTTACCAATTTTAGTTTTGGTTCATGGATCGAACTAATTACATTTAACTTTCAATGAATACATATATTCTGTTTGGCGGTTGGAAGACAGATAGAGAATTATCTGATGTAAAGAGGGGAAAGTGCAAATATGAACAGAGATTGAGACATTTTTCATGGGGTAAAGAATTACCTTAGAAGTTCTAGGAAAGTAAAAGTTAACCTTGTTAAAAGTCCGTTCTCTTCGGTATATTGTCGGGTAGTTCTTTTGCTTCAAATATAAGAACTGTTATTCAAATGTCCATATTAGCAACTAAGGATATGTTGCAAGCACTATTTTGAGCTAATAAGGTAGTGGATAATGCTTTGGTCTTAGTTTTCTCTCCTAAGCAGGATATTATAGTTACTATTTTCAAAGTACCAATTACATTTTTCTTAAATGCACATATAAGAGCAAGGTCATGTGTAGTTCATATAGGGTTGTCAAATTTGGCCCAAGCCCCAATGACCTGCCCAACACGCCCAAGGTTGGGCTATTTATTGACCCGCTCAGTTATTGAACTCAACCCAACTTGACCCAACCCATTTAAGCTATTTATTGACCCGCTCATTTATTGAACTCAACCCAACTTGACCCAACCCATTTAAAGTTGGCCTGATTTTTATTAGCCCAAATTGAGCCATGAGTAACTTTGCCAGAATAACTTAGAAATAGTTCTTTTTTGTTTGATAAGTTATATATGACCGTAAGAAAAGAAAGTCTTATGTAGTATTATCCAATTCATAAGAAAACAACACATATTAATTAAAGTTTGGTAAGACAGAGTTGGGCGGGTTTGACTATGATCCAAATTTTAGCCCATTCTGACCCAACCAATCTCAGCCCAAGTAATTTTTGGGCGGATACCCTAAGTTCATAGGTGTGACGTCTCTATGTGCATTTGTCTTCATATACCAAGCTGATTATTCATTTTAAAAGATAAAGATATCTGCTTTTCTATTCCTTAATTAGGCTAAAATTACACTAATCTCCCCTCTAGATTGATGAGACTAAACGTAGCTGCAGACCAGTATTTCAATGTCATTCTTGGATCTTTATTTAAGTCGTCTGTTTTGAGTTAGGTGGTGATGATTTGAAATTTGTGTCAGCCTTAGATGCATGTTGTGTTGCTCGGATGGGCGCGGATATCCCATAATGGTGCAGATATAAATGTCGGATTTGTCATCACATAAATTTAGGATCCAGGGATATGAATTCAAGTACGGTTATGGGTGCTGGGATACAACCAGTAAATGTATGTTACTACATATACAAGTATATATTTCGATTAATTAAAGTTATCAAACTAAATCTAATAAATTTTATTATAAAATATTAACACCTAATCTGGTGTGGATTTCACACCCATGTCGTGTTGATACGGGTGCGACAAAGATTTTGAAGAGTCTCTGCAACATAGCATGCATAGGATGCATGCACCTTGTTTGGTGAGTTCTTTATCAGTCTAATTTGTAGAGGCACTTGAGTTATTGTACAACTTGGACTTTGTCATACCTATTTTGATATTCTGCATCTTGGATTAGATACTTTCAATTGCTATTATCCTGTTAGCTTTTGATGAAATCCTTGAACCATGTCGCTTAAATTCTGCAAACAGTGTTTACAATAATATCAACCGCCCAAGCAAGTTAGTTATGGAAGCAGACTTTCATTGTTTTAAGCATAAAATTGAGCCAAAGTGGGAAGATCCTGTGTGTGCGAATGGAGGAAATTGGACAATGAGCTTTAGTAAGGGTAAATCTGATACCAGCTGGCTATACACGGTATGCTGAGGATATTTTAATCCAGTTCTTAATGTTAGGGCGCAGTCTCGTAAAGTTACTTTCCCCTTTGATATTATTTCAACTCTTATTTTCCCATTTGGGATTATTGTAGCTGCTGGCAATGATTGGACATCAATTCAATCATGGAAATGAAATTTGTGGAGCAGTAGTTAATGTGCGAAATAAGGGGGATAAAATAGCTTTATGGACCAAGAATGCTGCAAATGAAACAGCTCAGGTAATTTGCTTTTTACCAATGAAATAGCCTATTTATATTACTCCCTTTGTTCCAATTTATGTGGTGCACTTTCTTATTTTGTCTGTCCCAAAAGAATGATATCTTTCTATATTTAGGTACAATTTAACTTTGAATTTTCGATTTTACCTTTAATGAGATGATTTCTAGCCACACATCTATAGCTTGTTTTACCACAAGTATCAAAAGTCATTCCTTCTTTCTTAAACTCCGTGCCTGGTCAAAGAGAAAAAATGGACCTAGGAGTACTTTTTATTTTTGACGTCAATGACCAGGTTTGTCATTTTCGTGGACTAAGTGGGCGGACAATTGTTTTGTGTGTATATGTGGTGCTGATGTTTATTCAAGAAATACATCATCTAAACCATCTTGTGATGCCATTTAACAATAATGCGCAAGATAACAAGGTAATGCGGTTTTTATTTTTGTTTTTGTTTGCCTTTCTTTTCAATGCGCCGAGGGTCGATTGGAAACAGCCTCTCTGCCCTCTCGGGTAGAGGTAAGGCCTGTCTACATATTACCCTCCCCATACCCCACCTTGTGGGAATATACTGGGTTGTTGTTGTTGTTGTTGCGCAAGATAACAAGAGTGTGGCCTAGTGATCAATGAAAGTGGATTGAGAACCATGAGGTCTCAAGTTTAAATCCCAATAGAGGCAAAAACACTAGATGATTTCTTCCTGTTTGTCCAAGCTTTGGTGGTGCTTGTATGTTGTCGTGGACACTATGGTTATAAAAAGAATAGTAATAATGATAATGATTATGTTGGTTACTATTAGTTTTGATGTGTATGTGTGTGCGTGTGTGTATATATTAGTTTCGTTCCTGACATAACTTCTTTTGATAACTAGAAACTGATGTATAGTACCGTATAATGTAACATTGGGGATATTAGAAGTTAGAGGGGACGTCATCAGATATATATAGGCATATAGTACAGTTGTCAAACTTTTTAGCTTTTGATAGTGAGTAACTTTCATGAAAAGCTGGAAGCCAAAAACAAATATGCTAATTTGCCTGCGATAAATTATTGTTTCATTGGCAATTGAGTTATGTGAAGCTTGCATAAAGAGAACTTACAGAGGAAAAGATATTCTTGAGGACTGGTCCCGGTGTAGGATGATATTTTGTGAAGCAGTGATTTCGTTGTCAAATATTCTGTTGCATTCCTGCTTGATATGTCGTTACTAAGTATTTAGTGTAAGGAGATTCTGGCATCATTCAGCCGGTTCGAAAAGTCTTTGCAATTCTTTATCCCAAAGGTTAAGTAATTTTTTTTGTGTGTACCATCTGGTATCTGGTACTCACTGGCCCCAGTAATCGGAATTCGTGCCACGTTAGGCCCCTTAAAAGAGGAAGCGCTCCCTATCATATATTTCTCCATTCATGGGGCTCGAACCCGAGACCTTTGGTTAAGGGCAGAGGGAATCCCTTGGTGGTCCCAAGGGTTAAGTATTATTATATAGGAGTATTTGATAAAATACCTTTTTCTGTCAACTCCTTCCCATAGTTTATTTCCTCCAATATATAGAGGTCAACTGTCGACGTTCCCCGATTCCCTCATTTTGATGGCCTCATTCATTTGAAGTACCAGGCCGTTTTAGTCTAATTTTGCAAGGAGATCCCCTTTTCTGCGTCATTGAAAATATTGAATCCTTTCAGCTGTTTAACGGTTCATCAATTTTTGCGTTAATGCTTATTGTTAGCCTTTGTTTCTATATCGTTGTAACTACACTTAACATCATGCTTGTCCCATCTCCTGAAACTTCTCTCTGCAGGTTAGCATTGGTAAGCAATGGAAGGAGATTCTGGATTACAGGAAATCGATTGGCTTCATATTTCATGTATGACTATCTTATTTATGGTATGCCTTGAAATCAGTTTCTCATAATTTGCTAGACTCATAAAGAATCATCTTCTTTTGCAGGACGACTCAATGAGGCTCGACAGAGGTGCCAAGAATCGTTATACAGTATAGTTTTCTTGCTACAATGGGGGAATGCAAGAAACAGAATCTGGACTGCAAAGTTTATAGACATTAGCTCTGTTTGTACAATCATCTGTCATATGTTAGTACCTCTTGTATTAGTGTTTGTACTTTTAATTGGAGAAATTTGTTTGGTTTTGAATTAATGCCTTAACAATAAACTTTAGTCCTGCCTCTTTTTCTAAGAACTTGTTTGAATGGTGGTTGTATATCGTTTCATAATGTATCATATAGTATTGTATTCTATATGGTACTGTATCATTTTGATAAATACGAGGTAAAATTATTATATGAAAAGATGGGGTAAAGAATAGAACATGATTATTAAATAATATGGAAGGGTATGATGAGAGTAAAAAATAAGGGAACAATGTGATCACACTAAATTAGTTGTTTCATAAAGTAGTACTTTTGTTGTTATGTACTGACGGATTTAGCGATACGATACAATAAAAATTTAAGTAACAATCAAAATAAATATCGTGTTTATAATAATAATACAATACAATACAACAAATAATAACCATCCAAACAAGTCATAAAAGAAAAAAATCTAAGTTGCCTTTTTCGTTGTTATTTTTTCTCCACAACTTATATACAAGCTTCAACTCACCAAAAATATCACCAAATAGGTCAAATGACATCCCCGATGAACCCTATTTATCAATTTATCAAAACTTTTAACAAACAACACAATTCATTTATGAGTTTTCAATTTTTTTAAAACTCCAACAATAGAGTTTTTAATTTTTTCACTTTAATTCACCCAACAACGTTTAAATCTGTAATGATAAACAAGAATATCACCTTCAAATGAGTTTTTAACATATATCTTTTTAATCTCCTCTCACTAGGTGAAAAGACATTTCAAATTTTACACACAATTGACTAAATTAGATAAGAAAAAAAGAATATAGGCTGACATTCTTGTGTCTAACAATAATATTATAATTATAGTATATGTTATGAAAATATTATACTGTGAGTGTTCATTTAGTGCTCAACTATAGATAATCTTCTCGAATAAAATTATCTATTTAGTACTCCATTGAAGTTTATCTACAAGTAGCTAATGTAAGCAGGCAGGTTGCAAGCAACTCAATGAAATGACTTGCAACAGCTTCTTATTAAACATGCAGGTTGCGAGTAGCTCATTCAGAGAGCTTACAAGCACCCCAAGAAAAGCCTCGCCGCTGTTTCTTGAAAAGTCTTGCAGATGCTTCCTGAAAACCTTCACAAATGCTTTCTTTCTTCTATAAATAGAGGAGATTTCAGTTTATTATGTAGATCAGTTTGAAGTTGACTAATATATCAATCTCGCTCTATATTTGTCTTCAGTTTATCTAATTTACTATTTTATTTATAACAGTATAAACAATTTTGGGATTACTAATTCAGGAATTTTGGGATTACTAATTCAGGAATTACAAATTATATTAAAACGTGGGATAAATTAATCTTATATTTTATTGTGGTATTATAATTGGAAGTCCACATCATGAATGTTTGGAATCCATAGTATGCAAGGAAATATTGCTTTTGCTAATTTGAATTGAAGGATGATATAAAATCGGTCTATTTCTAGCATCATATTCATAGTTAGCCCATTCATCCTAGTTAGCAGTTCCAGCTCCGTATCAAGGTCACGATCTATATCATCACTAGCATCAAGATATCTCCTATAGCAAAGGTATATGCCCTATCTATTATAAACCAAAATTCATTTTAAAATATTATTTTCTATAGCTACCTTTTATGTTTTATAGCAGAATAAATATTTACGATATATAATATCATTGAGGAATGAAATACGCTATTTATGTTTTTCCTCTCTCTTAAACAAGTGGACATACCAATTTTTAAGGTGGTTATCGTTACTGTATTCATGAATATATGGCGCGAATACATGAGAATATATGAGCGCATAGTTAGACTGCCGTTATTTTAAGTGCAATTATTGTATTTATGAATACATCAATGCGAATATATGTGAATACATGCGTGTAGCTGGACTACCTTGATTTTTATAGTAGTTTCTAAAAATTCCTTGTAATAATTCTCATCCCGGATAAAGACTAATTAAGTTATAATCCAAACTGAAGGGCCGAAAAGAAGAAGTAGAAACTTAAAGGGACTAATTTGGTTGTGTCTCAAGTTAAAAAAAAGTCATACATGTTAAGAATATAATTCTATTTGGAGTGAATGTCTATAATTCTATTTGGAGTGAATGTCTATCTTGTGGAGAGTTTCACTTTGTGACTAAGTCATATTTCTCCTATAAATAGAGGGGTCTTACCCCATTGTAAATCATCCCAAAATTCAATAAGAATTTCCTCTCTCTCTTTCTCTGCAATATTGCTCTTGTTCTTTTATTATTTCATAATACGTTATCAGCACGAGACTCTACCGTCTCAAGAAGTTTTTGAGAAGATTAAGTCAAACCGTGGGAAGCAAATATGGATATCTCACAAAGCAAACTTGGATCAAATTTTAATTGTGAAAATATTTGTTTAGTTGATTCATGTACAACACATACAATACTCAAAGAGAAGAAATATTTCTCGCATTTAAGTATATGTAAGGCAGATGTTACTACAATTTCTGGTAGTAGTAAATTAATTGAAGGCTCTGGAAGAGCTACTATAACTCCGCCTAAGGGAACAATACTTATCATAGAGAATGCAATGTTCTCCTCCAAGTCCAAGAGGAACTTGTTGAGTTTTAAAGATATCCGCAGAAATGGATATCATATTGAGACAATAGATGAGAATAATCTTGAATATCTCATCATTACCAAAAATGTCTCTCGCGAGAAAAGGGCTATTGAGAAGTTCTCATCTTTGTCTTGTGGGCTGTATTGGACAAGAATTAGTGCAATTGAGGCACATTCTATTGTAAACCAAAAGGTTACCGATTCCAATACTTTTGTACTTTGGCATGATCGATTGGGACACCCTGGATCAATTATGATGAGACGAATCATAGAAAACTCAAATGGGCATCCATTAAAGAATTTAAAGATTCTTTTAAATGATGAATTTTCTTGCACTTCTTGTTATCAATGCAAGTTAATTATTAGACCATCACCAACAAAGGTTGGAATTGAGTCCCCTGCGTTTTTGGAACGTATACAAGGGGACATTTGTGGACCTATTCACCCACCTAGTGGGTCGTTCCGATATTTTATGGTCTTGATAGACGCATCCTCTAGATGGTCTCACGTGTGCCTATTGTCATCTCGCAACCTTGCGTTTGCAAAATTAATGGCACAAATAATTCTATTACGGGCACAATTTCCTGATAATCCAATTAAGTCTATTAGACTTGATAATGCTGCTGAGTTTTCATCCCAAGCATTTAATGATTATTGCTTATCAATTGGGATAAAAGTAGAACATCCTGTAGCTCATGTTCACACTCAAAATGGTCTTGCAGAGTCTTTAATTAAACGTCTGCAATTGATAGCAAGACCGTTACTCATGAAAACGAGGCTGCCCACTTCTGTTTGGGGTCACGCCATTTTGCACGCAACAATGCTAGTTCGTCTCAGACCGACAAATTATCATAAATATTCCCCGTTGCAATTAGTTTTGAGTCATGAACCTAATATATCCCATTTAAGAATTTTTGGATGCGCAGTATATGTGCATGTAGCACCGCCATATCGCACCAAAATGGGTCCGCAAAGAAGGTTAGGAATATATGTTGGGTTTGAATCACCCTCCATTATTCGCTACCTCGAGCCATTAACGGGAGATTTATTTACTGCACGATTTGCAGACTGTCGATTCGATGAGACACTTTTCCCAAAATTAGGGGAGAAGTTGGTGAAACCAAACGGGAAATTTTGTGGAAAAATCCATCATTATCTCATCTTGATCCACGTGCCTCTATTTGTGAAAAAGAGGTACAAAGATTATTCATTTGCAGAGAATAGCAAATCAAATGCCCGATGCATTTACGGATATGAAAAGGATAACAAAATCACATATCCCTGCGGAGAATGTTCCAATCCGTATTGATGTCCCTATTGGACAATCTTCTAGTGTCATAGCTAATGAGTCAAAAGCACGCCTGAAACGTGGCAGACCATTAGGTTCCAAAGATCGAAATCCTAGAAAAAGGAAAATAAATGATCAAAATGACACTATGAAAGAATCTCACGAAGAAATCCACGACTTAATAAATTCTGAGATTCATGAGGAATCCACTAAGCCCGAGACTCAAGAAAATAAGGAACTATCAATAAATCCAATCGATATTGAGATAAATTTGAATCGATTGGATATAGTGGTGGATTATGTCTTTGCATATAATGTTGCATCCGGCATTATGCAAGAAAGTGAGGATCTTGAACCTCAATCTGTTGGTGAATGCCGACAAAGACTTGATTGGCCAAAATGGCAAGAAGCAATCCAATCAGAATTAAATTCACTTGCGAAACGTGAAGTTTTTGGGCCTGTAGTCCAAACACCTAATGGTGTTAAGCCTGTTGGCTATAAATGAGTCTTTGTACGCAAGAGAAATGAGAAAAATGAGGTGCAAAGATATAAGGCACGCCTTGTTGCAGAAGGATTTTCACAAAGGCCTGGTGTTGATTATGAAGAGACATATTCACCCGTTATGGATGCTATAACATTCCGTTATCTCATTAGTTTTGCTGTCCATGAAAAACTTGACATGCATTTAATGGATGTGGTTGCCGCCTACCTTTACGGCTCACTTGATAATGAGATATACATGAAAATTCCCGAGGGCTTCAAAATGCCTAATAATTCAAAATCCCGGAAATATTTTCAATCAAATTGCAAAGATCTTTGTATGGTCTAAAGCAATCAGAATGAATGTGGTATAATCGTCTTAGTGAGTATTTATTAAAGGAAGACTATATAAATGATGCCATTTGCCCATGTGTTTTCATAAAGAAAACAACATCGGAATTTGTTGTACTTGCCGTATATGTTGATGACATAAACCTTATTGGAACTCCTATAGAACTCCAAAAGGCAATTGATTATTTAAAGAAGGAGTTCGAGATGAAAGATCTCGGAAAGACAAAATTATGTCTTGGTTTGCAAATTGAACATTTGGCAAACGGAATTTTTGTTCATCAATCTACCTACATAGAAAAGGTACTGAAACGGTTTTACATGGATGGAGCACATCCATTAAGTACTCCGATGGTTGTTTGATCACTTGATGTGAACAAAGATCCATTCCGACCTCAAGAAGAGAGTGAAGAGCTACTTAGGCCTGAAGTACCATATCTTAGTGCAATTGGTGCACTAATGTATCTTGCTAATACTACAAGGCCCGACATAACTTTTCCAGTTAATGTCTTAGCAAGATAAAGCTCTGCTCCCACAAGGAGACATTGGAATGGGATCAAACACATATTGCGGTATCTAAAAGGGACTACCGATATGGGCTTATTTTATGGCAACAATTGCAGTCCCGATCTTGTTGGTTATGCTGATGCTGGGTATTTATCCGACCCACACAAGGCTCGATCTCAAACAGGTTATGTGTTTACCTGTGGAGGCACTGCCATATCTTGGCGATCGACTAAGCAATCAATTGTGGCTACTTCATCTAATCATGCTGAGATAATTGCTATTCATGAAGCAAGTCGAGAGTGTGCGTGGTTGAGGTCTATAATACATCTTATTCGAGATAAATGTGGTGTGAAATGTGACAAGTTACCCACTTTTTTGTATGAAGACAATGCAACATGCATAGCTCAATTGAATGGAGGATTCATAAAAGGAGATAGGACAAAGCACATTTCACCAAAATTATTTTTCACACACGATCTTCAAAAGAATGGTGATATTAATGTGCAACAGATTCGTTCAAGTGATAATATGGCTGATTTGTTCACAAAATCTCTACCGACGTCAACCTTCAAGAAGCTAGTGCACAAGATCGGGATGCGAAGGCTTAAGGATGTGAATTGATGCTCTCATCAGGGGGAGTTAATGCGCGTTGCACTCTTTTTCCCTTACAAGGTTTTGTCCCACTGGGTTTTCCTTGCGAGGTTTTTAACGAGGCAACCAAAAGGCGTATTATTAGATATGTGTACTCTTTTTCCTTTTCTAGATTTTTTTCCATTGGGTTTTATTTTAGTTAAGGTTTTAATGAGGCACATTACTTATTGAGTAGACATTCAAGGGGGAGTGTTAAGAATATAATTCTATTTGGAGTGAATGTCTATAATTCTATTTGGAGTGAATGTCTATCTTGTGGAGAGTTTCACTTTGTGACTAAGTCATATTTCTCCTATAAATAGAGGGGTCTTACCCCATTGTAAATCATCCCAAAATTCAATAAGAATTTCCTCTCTCTCTTTCTCTGCAATATTGCTCTTGTTCTTTTATTATTTCATAACAATACAGTATTTTTGTGGTTATAAATTATTATACTCGCTAAAAATTATAAATTTAAACTAAATTGTTACCGCATTTAAAAAAGATTCATTCTTTTTTAACGGGACAAAAAGTAATAAACTTGAATGAATGGAGGGAGTACGCTATTTAAATACCCATTTCCCACTAAAGCGAAGTTACATAACACCAAAATGGCAGGGGAAGCAAAAACGTTGAAGGAAGCTGAGAAGTTGAAGATAATAAAAGAGAGGTAGTGACGATGGACCTGAGGAAGGAGAAATAATGGGAAAATCCGACGATACGGCGTCGTATTTAGGAAAAGAAATCAAAGCTAAGCACCCATTAGAGCATTTCTTGGACTTTTTGGTTTGATAATCCTATGGCTAAATATAGACAAGCTGCTTGGGGAAGCTCCCTTCGTGATGTTCACTTTTTCGACTGTCGAAGATCTTTGGGGTACGTATTTCATATTTCTCGTTGTTTTTTTTTGGGTTTCCCGTCCGGTGACCGGTACTCACATTGGTGTCCGACTATATCCAGATTCGAGCAGGTAGGACTCCTTTCGGGAAAAGTGCTCTCTGCCAAATATTTTTCTATATCCAGGCTCGAAGCCGAGAGCTTTGGTTAAGGGAATAGCAGTCACATCCGCTGCAGCGCAGTACTTTTTCTATTTATTTAAACAACAACAACTACCCAGTATGTTCCCACAAAGTGGGGTCTGGGAAATAATTAGGTTATTGTCAAGAATGGATTTGAACCCATGCCCTTTCGGACCAGTATCTGAAACAGGCGCCTTAGACCACCTCGGCCATCTTGACTTTCTATTTATTTAGTATTTATTTATTATTATTACTAATTTATTTAGTATAATATTGGCACATGATGAGTTTCATGTTTTTTTTTCTATTTCATTCCATTCCGGAATAGGTGGCTAACATTAAAATAATAACTGAAATAGTAGTCAGTTTGATCAATCGGCTTGGACACTAGACTGCCCGTGCCCCGCCCATTTTGCCCCTCCCTAAATGGAGGTCCAACTCTTCCTAAAGTTGCGCTTACCTCTTTAGTTGCCATCCTCTAAAAGTTAGTGCTTTCTGCAGACCGATGAACGTGGATATTGAGGATTTATATAGCTAACTTCAACTTATTTGGAAATGTAGTTAACTCATTTTTCATACTTTTCGAGTTAGTTGTGTTCTTTAGTTATAAATCATTGGAATTCGGCCGCTCAGTTATTTACCAATTTGGGTTTGTGCATTGAAATAAGTACATTTGACCTTCAATGAATAGATATGCTCTTTGGTGATTGAAAGAGATAGATAAATTAACTTTGCGTAGTCAATGAAATGGAGAAGAGTCATGAGGTTTCAGGTAAAAAACAAAGTAAAAAATACTAGGTAGCTTCTTTCTATCTGTCTATGCCTTTTCGGCAGAGTTACTTGTGCAGGTACCAGTGAAATAGTCGAGGTTTGTGCAAACTGACTCAAACACCACTGTCATTTGCCAAAAAAATCTTGTCTAAAGGAAGGAAAGTACAAATGAATGGAAATTGAGCGTAAAGGAGAAGGTCTAGTAAAGAAGAGTTAGCCTTGTTAAAATCTTCCATGCACCATCATGATTCATGTGTAGGAATGACTTCAATTTGGTTATACCGTCGGAATTTTTCTTTTGCTTCAAATTTAAAAACCTTTTTCGTGTTTGTCAAATGCCCGTATTAGTAACTAAGGATATATTACAAATACCATCTTGAGCTAATAAGGTAGTGGATAACGCGTTGGTCTTAGTTTCTCTCCTAAGTAGGATAATACAACCACCACAACAACAACAGATCCAGTGAAATCCGACACGTGAGGTGTGAGGAGGGTAGTGTATACAGAGACCTTACCCCTACCTTGTGAAGGTAGAAAGACTATTTTCGATAGACTCTCGGCCTAGGCAGGATAATGCAATAACGATTTAACTAAAAGAAAATGGCAGTTAATTTCTCAATTCACCTGAGTTATCATACAAACTATGGCATGCCTATTTTGATATTCTGTTCTGCATCATAGATTAGATGTTTTCAAGTGCTATTATCCTGTTTGTTTTTGATGAAATCTTTGAACCATGTCGCTTAAATTCTACAAACAGTGCTTACGATAATATCCACCAGCCAAGCATGTTAGTTGCCAGAGCCGACTTTTATTGTTTTAAGCAAAAAATTGGGCCAAGGTGGGAAGATCCTGTATGTGCGAACGGAGGGAAGTAGAGTATGTAGTTTACTAAGGGGAAATCTGATACCAGCTGGCTATACACAGTATGCTGCAGATATCTCAATCCAGTTCTTAATATTAGTTCACTCTTCTACTAATGTTAATTTCTCCTTGGACATAATTGCAACTCTTATTTTCTCATATGGGATTATGCTAGCTGCTCGCGATGATTGGACATCAATTCGATCAATGAAATTTGTGGAGCAGTCGTTAATGTCCGACCTAGGATAGAAAAAATAGCTTTGTGGACCAAGAATGCTGCAAATGAAGCAGCCCAGGTAGTTTTCCTGTTACAGATGAAATAACGTATTTATGTTACTTTTTTATTTTTAGCGTCAACGACCTCTACTGGAAAATAGCCTCTTTACCTTTACCAGGTAGGGTAAGGTATGTGTATTCACTACCCTTCTCAGATCCCACTTTTGGAATTATACTGGGTTTGTTGTTGGCGTCAACGACCAGGTTCATTATTTTCGTGAAGTGAATGTAGTGCTGTTATTATTTCATTTATATATCATCTATTCCCATCTTGTGACGCCATTTAACAATAATGTCATAAGACAATACTAAATTTACTGTCAGCTCTATGTATGTGTGTGTGTGCATCTATGTATCTATGTACGTACATATCAAAATTATGAAGACATATTTGTGGTTATTGTTGTGGCAGGTATGTGTGTGAGAGAACATTCAGAATCAAAATCTTTTAATAAATATGTATCAACCTTTGAAGATCCTAAGGGGAAAAAGCATCAAGAAGGTGTATGCGTTTAAATTTGAATAGCCCCCCAAGGATTTGGTTGAGTGGTAAGAGCCCAACGAGTGATGTGTGGGGTAGTCGCATATCACGGACTCGAACCCTGCCTCAGACAGAAGTCTAGTATTAAGTGGCTAAATTCGGATAGTTGAAACTTTATAAATGTTTCTCTGTCTACTGTGGTTGTTGTATTCAATGTAATATTCTTGGGCAAAATACATAGACAGCCCCCAAAACTTAGCATGCGCTTTTCATTTAGGCACCTTAACTTGGGATCATATCTATGAACACTTTATGTCGTCAGATATGTGTCAATTGAACACGAATTGCTGACATGGAATAACGCGTCCTCTTCACCTCTTAGTTCGTTACATACTTGTTTCTATGATAGATAGACTTATTGTTAGCTTTGGTTCTATATCATTGTAACTTGTAGCTATTTGTCTACTTCATACTTGTTCCATCTCCTGAAATTTATTGTTGCAGCCTTGCAGGTTAGCATTGGGAAGCAGTGAAGGAGTTTCGAGATTACAGCGACTCGATTGGCTTCATATTTCATTTATGACATCTTATGTATGGTATTCCTTGACAATCAGTTTCTCAAAATTTTGCAAGACTCATAAAGAATCATCTTCTTTTGCAGGACGACGCAAAGAGGCTCGACAGAGGTGCCAAGTATCGCTATACAGTATAATTTTCTTGCTACAAATGGGAGAATGCAAGAAACAGACTGGTAAGTTTATAGGCACTAGCTTTTTTTGTAAAATTGTCTGTCACTTTGATAAGCTGCCAGTTTGAGTACCTCTTGTATTAGTGCTTGTACTTCGAATCGAAGACATTTGCTTGGTTTTGAATTAATGCCTTCACAATTGGCATGTTCTGCAAAGCGGGATGCCTTGTGCACGGGCTGCTTCTGTTGTAATGAGTACAACACTTGCTTTCTTCATGAATGAGAGAGAATATTAGATTAAAAGACGCGTTCTTTTTGCGAGGTCCAATATTGAATAATGCATTTTGCCAAGTTCCTTCGACGTGATTCTCTCAAAGTGTCAAGTATTCTCGCTCAAATTTGTCAGTTCATAGTACGGTCGGTTCGTGGGAGGGCAGGAGCCTCCTCCCTCGAGTATACTTGTTCAGATTTGTCAGTTTGGTGTACGGTCAGTTTATTGGGAGGGCATGAGCAGCCCCCCGCGGCAACCCGAAGCATATGCCAATTTTCAGAGACAGAAAATGAACAAATAACTAAGAAATATGCTAAGAATTTCTTTATATTTGCTCAGCACTTTGGAATATTTTCTTCAAACAATAGCTGCACTCAATGAATAAGTTGAAAACATAACAACTCACACGACTTTGGTATACAAATTGCAAATGGGACATCAACTTATATCTGATTGTTACACAAGAAAAGAGTGAGAATAGAAATGAAGCAATATTTGGATGGCTTCTCGACAGGGAAAAAATAGCCAAGCGTGGTGTTTATACCAAACCTATGAATGTATGACGTGTGTAGGAATGGCAAACGGTGCAGGGCGGGGCGGTTTTTCAGCATTCGCGGGGCGGGGCGGGTTACATTGTTTGTGGGGCGGGGCGGGGCGGGGCGGGGCGGGGCGGGGCGGGGCATAATTTTTTAAAAAAAAATTAACGCGGGGCGGTGCGGGTCGCGGGTTGCCATGAGTTGTTCAATTGATTATCTTCTTAGTATATAAATTTTTATATCATCATACTAAGATTATCTATATATAATAACAGATAACATAAAAATACAATAAATAAATATGGTATAATTGATTAAAATGCACCGATAATGTAATAATATTTACATCGTCAATGTACACAATCCTTACAAAATTAGTACAAGAATTAAATAAGAAAATGGAAATTTGCACATACGCTAACATGCGTGAACTTACAAATGTATGTTAAATGAATTGCTATGCTATTAAACTTAATGCAAAGTATATTTTCAAATCAATTTTCGTTTGGGTGAGATATATACTTTCGAATTATAATATTATGATAATTATTCTACAAATTTATCACCCAAAACATACACCCTCGTTATACCAATTCACTAGGCAACTTGTGATGAACAGACGATGGAATATTACCTAACAATATCTAATACAAATATAAAAAAATTACTTGGTTTACTAGATCGGATTAAAAAAATTAAAAAAATTAAAAATATATATATGCGGGGCGGGGCGGGGCGGTGTTTCGCGGGGGGCGGGGCGGGGCGGGGCGGTTAAAATTAGAAAAATTTGTTTTGCGGGGCGGTGCGGGGCGGGTTGGAGTCTTCGCGGGTGTACCCCGCAACTGCCCCGCCCCGCACCGTTTGCCATCCCTAGACGTGTGTCTTCTGTATAAGTTTGGCATAAACATCGAATGTGAGTAAGTATTTAACCCTTTCCGGAGTATTTTATCATGCATAGGACTCCAGGAGAGGTCTTGTTGGCTTCTCATGGGATCTGCTATACCTCCGGTACAAGACCAACTGGATGACCCCAAGAATTCCTCCTATTCCATTTGGTACCTGATTCATACACATCAAAATGTTATTCTAAACACAAAATGACAACAATCAATGGTAAAGCAAGAACTCGAGGAGGGTACAATCAGGCCAGTGCACAAAGTATACCGCATTCACGTAGGGTACGGGGAACAACCGCATCCCAAGAGGGTGTGATGTAGGCAGCCTAGCTTGATGCAAGCATCAATAGCTGATTCCACGGCTCGAACCCGTGACCTATAGGTCACACGAAGACAATTTGACTGTTGCTCCAAAGCTCCCGGCCCCTTCAAGAGAAATAACATACTCTCCAATGTACTTCCCAAATATTAAGGATTAAGTTATATAAACTGACAGTATAATGGATTTTGTTACACCGCCGGTATAACTTAACTCGTTATAACAGGTTTTTTACCACTTCTCTTTTGCCAGTCAACATGATTAACAAGAATTACTTGCAATTATCTTTTGACTGAGCTGATCATGTAATTTCTTTATACAGTTATCTTTTAGGACTTAAAAACAATTATTAAAAGGGAAACTGACTTTACAGAGCATATATATAAGGAATAGACTGCATAGAGAAAGGAAATCAAGTTACTTACAGAGATAAATGGATCTTGTTTAAATCTTCCATAAGCAAAGAAAGAAAGGCTCATAAGAAAAGTTGCAAGGGAGAGATAAAAT
This sequence comes from Nicotiana noctiflora, assembly GCA_032618575.1. Taxonomy (NCBI): domain Eukaryota; kingdom Viridiplantae; phylum Streptophyta; class Magnoliopsida; order Solanales; family Solanaceae; genus Nicotiana; species Nicotiana noctiflora. Next base: position 52,529 of record JASVEL010010955.1, read on the forward strand.
GGCATGTACTCAACACTCTTTGTTCTGATCACCAAATTCTGCAAAAGAACATCAAGTTTAGTCTCATTGAATGGCATCAATTAAAACTATGTTAATTAGGCATTGCTCTGCTTGATTAACTTACAATAATGAATAGTGGTGACGCAAACATGGAAATGAGAGAAATGATAGACAAATATCCAACAAAAGTTTGTCGATTTGGTGGTTCAAATACACAGATGCTGATGGAAACTACATCAGCGAATACTGCAAAAATGCCGAGCAACAACCCCAACATCTTCAACTGCATTGAACATGTAATGGTATAAGCATCGTCTTGTGTTAGCAAGTTGACAACAATAAAGGGAGTTATATTATTAAGTAAACATAAGATACGTTGTTTGCACTCTCCAAAATTACTGCAGTACCCATGTCAAATCCTTCAAATATACTACTTTTGGAGGATCCTGTTGGGGAAGAATAATAATTCCGTCAGGAATAATATTCACGGCAAGTAATAATAACACAAGAGAGTAACAACGACACCAACTCTTTTAATGGAGTAAAATACAATACCCGAGCAGAGCAATATTATTACTATAATATTACAATTCAGTAGTGTCGAGACACTCCTATAAATAACACTCCTTATTTAAAAATACCTCACTATAATATTACTACCACTCTCTAATTATCTTACAGACAACAATCTATGGATTACTCTCACTACTTTGCTTTGTGCTTAGCTTATCTCGTTTTTTGGTGTGTCTGAATTGAGAGAATGAGACTGCTATTTATTTCCATCATTGCTGCCCAAGAAACCAATAAGATAAATTGGTTCATTGCAATTTGCAATAAATTGCAAACCACTGGCGCCCACAATTTTATTTTTTTCCCCGTCAATCACTCCTCTTTCTTTTTCTTTTATTCAATGTAGTAGGTGCGTTATGGACTCCCATAGTTTTTTTCTCTCCCATCAATCGTTCCACTTTCTTTTTCTTTTATTCAATATAGTAGGTGAGGTATGAACCCCACAAATCTCTCTTCAATTTTGATTTTTTTTCTTCAGTTCAAGTCTTGTTCTCAATATCTAAAAATCTTCAAACTTGAGAGGCTTTGTAAAAATATCTACAACTTGATCATGAGACTTCACATATTTGAGCTCAACTTCCTTCTTAGCAATGCACTCTCTGATGAAATGATACCTTGTATCTATATGCTTGCTTCGACCATGATAAGCCAGATTCTTGGCGAGTGTCTGTGCAGATTTCTTATCAATACAAATCTCTGTAGCCTCAATTTGTGGCAAATTGAGCTCCTTCAATAATCTTCTTAGCTAAATAGCATGGCAGGTACATGATATTGCTGATATATATTCTGCTTCACAAGTCAAGAGAGTAACTATGAGATGTTTGTTTGAACTCTAAGAAATAACAGAACCATCCAAGAAAAATACAAAACCAGTTGTACTTTTTCTATCATCAATATCTCCCGAATAATCATTATCGCAATATCCCACAAGGTTAAAATCATTAAAAGAAGAATAAAATAACCCAAAGTCAATCGTACCTTTTAGGTAACGAAGAATTCTTCTAGTGACTTTCAAATGAGTGGAGGTAGTTGCTTCCATGAAGCGACTTATTACTCCAACTGCAAAGAGTATATCTGGCCTGGTACAAGTCAAGTACCTCAAACTTCCCACATAACTTTTGAAAAATATGGGATCCACCTTTTCTCTTTCATCAAACTTGGACAATTTTGTCCCACTCTCCATCGATGTGTTAAGCGGGTTGGAATCGACCATGTTGAACTTCTTCAGTATCTCTTATGTGTATCTTTCTTGAGAGATAAAAATTCCATCCTCCATCTGCTTCACTTTTAGGCCCAGGTAGTATGACATGAGCCCTACGTCTGTCATCTCGAACTCAAGGGACATATCTTTCTTCAAAGCTTTAAACAAACTTGGGTTATTACCTGTGAAAATAAGATCATCAACATAAAGACAAATAAGTAAGATATCTCCATTAGTATGAACTTTAAGGTAAAGAGCATCTTCATGAAGACAACGAGTAAACCTATTATCTTGAAAATACTTGTCGATGCACCTATTCCATGCTCGCGAGACTTGCTTTAATCCATGTAAAGCTTTCTTCACCCGCAACACTTTATCTTTATTATTTTTGACCACGAAGCCCAATGGTTGTTAAACATAGACTTCTTCTTCAAGTTAGTCATTCAATAAGGCTGACTTGACATCTAGTTGGTGGATCTTCCACTTCATTTGTGCCGCCAAAGAGATCAGCAAACGAATCCTCTCCATGTGGGCAACATGTGCATAGACTTCTTCATAGTCAATGCCTTGCCTTTGCTTGTAACCTTTATCCACAAGTCGTACCTTGTATTTCTCCACATCTCCATCAGCATTATTCTTTATCTTGTATACCCATTTCACTCCAATTGCTCGATGACCCTTGGGAAGAGTTGTTAACTCCAAAGTGTTATTCTTTTCTATTGACTTGATCTCTTCCTTCAAGGCTTGTCTCCACTTTTTGTCTGAAACAACTTCATCAAAGTTTATTGGTTCACTGTCAGCAAAGAGGCAATAAAAAATCAAAACTAGTAACTACTTCTGTATCGTCATTGAGCTCTTGAATGATCCTTGTCCTTTGCGGCTGTTCATTTGAACTTTCTTGAGAAAAGGAAAATGCATCATTGGTTGGAGAAGGATGTGGAGTTGTATCTTGAACAAGTTCCACGACTTTTGGTTCTTCTTCATCACCAAAGTATGGACAAAAATCATATGAGGTTTCTTCCTGAGCTTCCCAGTTCCATGCCAATTCTTCATTAAATTCAATATCGGGACTTACCTGGGTTGTAGAACTTGTAGCCTTTTGAACTCGTGTCATAGCCAACAAACACATGTTTGACACTTCGATCGTCAAGCTTTGCTCTCTCTTGATGTAGCACATGAGCATAGGCTATGCCCACAAAGATTCTCAAGTGCTTGGCACTTGGTTTTCTTCCGCTCTATGCTTCTTGAGGGGTTTGATCTTTAACATTCCTTGTTGGAGACCTGTTGTTCAAATAAACTACACAAGAAATAGCTTCGGCCATAAATTCCTTGGGCATACTTTTAGCTTTCAACATACATCTAGTCATGTTAAGAATCGTTTGATTCTTTCTTTGTGCAACACCATTTTGTTGAGGTGAATAATGTAATGTTAGAGGGCGACAAATACTATGAGACTGACGAAAGTCATCAAATTTGTTTGAAGTAAATTTGCCTCATCTATCAGACCTTAGAGCTTTAATTTCATCGCCACTTTCTTTCTCCACGAGTACTTTGAAATTTTTAAAAGCAGCAAAAACTTCATATTTTTGGTTCAAGACATAAACTCAAGTGTTTCTACTAAAGTCATCAGTGAAAAGCAGAAAGTATTTTCTTTTACCAAAAGAAGGTGGATTGATTGTTCCATACACATCAATATGAATAAGCTGGAGCGGCTTGGTTGATCTTGACATGGCCTCCTTTGGAATACTCCTCCTTGCATGTTTTCCAAGAAGACAAGCTTCACACAATTGATTGGGATGGTTGATTGATGGTATCTCATGCACCCTGTTCTTTTCTCCCATTTATTTGAGAGCTTCAAAATTTAAGTTCCCAAATCGCAACAAACACCGTGATTCATCTTGCACATTAGCCTTCAAACAATTTGCATCAATTGTTTTAAGATTCAGAGAAACCAATCTATTATTTGCCATATGCATTTTAGCAATTAGAATTCCATTTGAATCTCTAAGCCAAAAATACATATTTTTCATGAGGATTTCATATTCCTTTTCAAGAAGTTGGCCCAAACTTAAAATATTACTTTTTAAATTTAGTACATAATAAACATCTTGAATTAACTTGTGACTACCATTTTTACAGGAGATCAGAATCGTACCTATCCCTCGATTTGAACCTTTGAGGTATCTCTAAAGGACACATTACCTCTCATCATTTTATTAATCTCTACAAACTTCTCTTTGCATCCACACATATGATTGCTTTCTCCATTGTCCAAATATCACGAGCTGCAATCATCCCTGTCTTCTTCCGTGAGTTTTATCAACAACATTGACTCGTTTTCTTCTTTCTTGTCGTCAACAATGTTAGTTTTTCTTCAATATTGCTAGATATTCCCAAGAGTAACGACCAAATTTATGACAATTATAACACTCAATTTTTGATTTGTCATACGTTTATCTATTATTTTCTTGGTAGTAGCTACGTCCTCTTCCTCCTCTTTGTACGCAACCACGACTTTTGAATGTTTGGTGGATTTTAACTTCGTTGTTGAAGTTGTTACCATTACTTCTTCCTCTTCCATGAACTCCTCGGCCTCATCCTCGTCATTTCCTCGATAGCTTGTTTCACCTCCATTATCCTTGAAGGATGCCTGATTTTTAAGCAGTTTCTCCAATGACACTTCTTGTCTCCTTTTGATCTTTTCTTCGTGGGCCTGTAAAGAACCTTCTAATTGCTCCACCGTCATAGAGTTTACATATTTAGACTCCTCAATAACACACACCACAAAATGAAATTTAGGTGTTAAAGTACAAAGGATCTTTCTACCACACGGACATCTTCTATGTCATTCCTGTACTTCGTAGTTGATTTACAACAGCCTTCACTTTTGAAAAATAATCCGAGATGCATTCAGATTCTTTCATTTTTAAAACTTCAAAACCAGTCCTTAGAGTTTGAAGTTTTACCTTTTTCACTTTGTCAATTCCTTGAAGAGAATTTTGTAAAATCCCCCAAGCTTCTTTTGAGGTGGTAGCATCTGCCACCTTCTCAACTATGGTATCATTCAAACATTGGTGGATGAGCGCGAGAGCTTGTTGATCCTTCTTCCTTGTCTTTGCCAAGACTTCTTTTTCATTTTGAGGCAGAGCTTCCTCATTATCGAGTTTTGCGTACCCTCTATCTATGATTTTTCATACATCCTGAGAGACAAGAATGACTTTCATACGTAGACACCATTTCTCATAATTATTTTTTGTGAGATGGGGGTATTGAAAAGATAGTGGACCATTATTTGCCATAGCTTTAATACCACTTTGTTGGGGAAAAATAATAATCCTGCCCAGGAATAATATCAATAACAAATATAGTAATAATAATACAAGAGAGTAACAAGGACACCAACTCTTTTAATGGGATAAAATACAATACCCGAGCGGAGCAATATTATCATTGTGATATTATAATTCTATAATGTCAAGAGACTACTACAACTGTGAAAGAAATAACACTCTTTATTTAAAATATCCACTATATTATTACTACCACTTACTAATTATAGTAGTGTACGGAGCTGACGGCACAAGCCTTGGAGGACATGATATTGTGCCATTTATAGAGACGGAAGACGACAAAGGACCATGGGTGTACCAAGTCTTCGACGGGGTTCCAGTGGCTAAAATTTCTGAAGGAGAGAACCTCCCACTTCGCGGCATAGCTCCCGCGACCGTCATGACAATCTCAGAGATGCTGGGTAATGGATTCATGCCAGGAAAAGGCCTGGGGGTAGAGCTTCAGGGTGTTGTTCAGCCTGTATCTTTGCCAGAAAATTCAGGGACATTTGGATTGGGTTCAAACCCCCTATGGAAGATATACCACGAGCCAAGAGGATGAAGAAGAGAGTTTGGGTTCTCCCCAAGCCAGTTCCACGTATGTCCAAATCTTTTGTCAAAGCAAGGGCCAAGAAACTGGCGGTGCCGAAAATCCAAGGACCATTGATCGGAATAGATGGGGATATAGAACAGACCTTTGAAAAAATGTTTGCTGATGTCCATATGATAAAAGCTGGAGAGGGTTCCAGCAGTGCGGACATACAATTTGTGGGGCCTAAGGCCAAAATCAACAACTGGGCGGCCACTCCTCTTCCCACTCGAAGGGAGTCTTGGTAGTCGGCTATGGGTTTCCTTTCTTGTTTCCTGGGTTATCCCAGAATTGTAATCCTTTTGTTTTGTTTGTATTTTTCTGCAAGTGTGAAACTATTTTATTACGCATTTTCTTAATAAGAACGCAAGTTTCCTTTCTTATGCTGGTTTTAATTTTTATTTTTCTTCTTTTCTGAACAGTTCTTCTTTTACTGGTCCTAAAGACATGGAGTGCACAAAGGATCCTCGACCTAGTCTAAATAATCAATCCAACTCCAATTTAATTGAACCAGAGTTTGAGTTAAATAACGAATCTGAATTCGAAGAGGATGAGGACTTTGAGGAAATAAGCAGGGAGTTGTGCCAATTCGAAGAGAAGCCAAAGCCCAATCTAAATGAAACTGAAGCTGTAGATTTGGGGGGTACGGATGATGTTAGGGAAACCAAAATCAGCATCCACATTGAGCCAAATATCAGGGAAAAACTAATCAAAACCCTCATTGAAGTCAAAGATGTTTTTGCGTGGTCATATGATGACATGCCAGGATTAAGCACCGATTTAGTGGTTCACAAATTGCCCACCGACCCGGCCTACCCTCCTGTCAAGCAAAAACTGAGGAAGTTTAAAACAGATATGAGTGTCAAAATTAAGAAAGAAGTGACTAAGCAGCTACGGGCTAAAGTTATTCGCGTCACGCGATATCCCGATTGGTTGGCCAATGTGGTACCAGTACCGAAGAAGGATGGAAAGATCAGGGTGTGTGTTCACTACCGCAATCTCAACAAAGCAAGCCCTAAAGATAATTTTCCATTGCCCAACATCTATATCCTAATAGATAACTGCGCTGGGCGCGAGATTGGATCCTTCGTGGATTGCTATGCAGGATATCATCAGATCTTGATGGATGAAGAAGATGCAGAAAAGACAGCTTTCATTACGCCATGGGGAACTTATTGCTACAGAGTAATGCCATTCGGTTTGAAGAACGCTGGGGCAACGTACATGAGAGCAATGACCACTGTGTTACATGACATGATACACAAAGAGATCGAATTGTACATAGACGATGTAATCATAAAGTCTAGACGACAAGAGAATCATGTAGCAGACCTAAGAAAGTTCTTCCAAAGACTTCGAAGGTATGATATCAAACTCAACCCGGCTAAGTGTGCTTTTGGTGTTCCATCAGGAAAGTTGTTGGGATTCATCATCAGCCGGGGAGGCATTGAGTTGGACCCATCCAAGATCAAATCCATCCAAGACTTGCCACCGCCAAAGAATAAAATAGAGGTAATGAGTCTATTGGGAAGATTGAATTATATCAGCAGATTCATTGCTCAATGCACGGTAACCTATGAACCCATATTTCGGTTGTTGAAGAAAGATGCTGTGATAGAATGGACGACGGAATGTCAGGAAGCCTTTGACCAAATCAAGGGTTATCTATCGAATCCAACCGTGTTAGATCCACCTAAACCAGGAAGACCATTGATTCTCTATCTAATGGTACTGAAAAATTCTTTTGGCTGCGTACTGGGGCAACATGACAGTACAGGGAGAAAGGAGCAAGCCATCTACTATCTCAGCAAGAAGTTTATAGTGTATGAGGTTAAGTATACTCAACTAGAGAAGACATGCTGCGCCTTGACTTGGGTAGCCCAAAAGTTGAAACATTATTTGTCATCATATACTACTTATCTCATTCCACGCTTGGACCCATTGAAATATATCTTCCAAAAGCCTATGCCCACAGGGAGGCTAGCAAAGTGGCAGATATTACTCACGGAGTTCGATATCGTCTTTGTGACGAGGACGGCCATGAAGGCCCAAGCGTTGGCTGATCACTTGGCTGAAAACCCTGTTGATGAAGAGTATGAGCCATAGAGGACATATTTCCCCGATGAAGAAGTGATGCACGTAGACGAGGTGGAATAAGTGGAGGAACCAGGATGGAAGCTTTTCTTTGATGGAGCCGCAAACTCGAAAAGAGTTGGGATAGGAGCAGTGCTCATTTCGGAAATAGGACATCACTATCCTGTTACGGCGCAACTGCGATTCTATTGCACCAATAACATGGCTGAAAATGAGGCTTGTATTTTGGGATTACGGTTAGCTGCAGACATGGATGTCCAGGACGTTTTGGTCTTGGGAGACTCGGACCTCTTGGTACATCAAATTCAAGGTGAATGGGAGACACGTGATTTGAAGCTTATACCATATCGACAATGTTTGCACGATCTGAGCAAGCGATTTCGATCGGTGGAATTCAGACACATTCCGTGAGTTCACAATGAGGTTGCTGATGCATTGGCCACCTTGGCATCAATGTTGCTTCGCCCAGACAAAGTTCATGTTGAGCCGTTGCATATCCAAGTTCATGAGCAGCATGCTTACTGTAGCATGATAGAGGAGGAAATGGATGGCGAGCCATGGTTTCATGATGTCAAAGAATACCTCAGAATGGGAATATACCCAGAGTAGGCGACTGGAGATCAGAAAAGAGCTATTCGGCGATTGGCGAATGGATTTTTCCTTAGTGGAGGAGTGTTGTACAAAAGAACCCCGGATTGGGATTGTTGCGATGTATAGATGCAAGTCAAGCCACAACAGTGATGACAGAGGTACACGCCAGAGTATGTGGGCCATATATGAGCGGATATGTATTGGCGAAGAAGATCCTACGGGTAGGATATTACTGGCTCACCATGGAGTGTGATTGTATAAATTTTGTGCGGAAGTGCCATCAATGTCATGTGCACGGAGATTTCATTCATTCTCCGCCAACGGAATTGCATACGATGTCAGCACCATGGCCATTTGTTGCGTGGGGCATGGATGTCATTGGGCCGATTGAGCCGGAAGCTTCCAATGGTCATAGGTTCATTCTAGTAACCATTGATTATTTCACCAAGTGGGTGGAGGCGAAGACATTCAAGTTAGTGACCAAGAAGGCAGTGGTAGACTTCGTCCATTCCCATATCATCTGTAGATTTGGGATCCCAAAGATGATAATCACGGACAACGGTGCTAATCTTAACAGTGGTTTGATGAAAGAGGTATGTCAACAGTTCAAGATTACACACCGCAATTCTACCCCGTATCGTCCCAAAGCAAATGGCGCGGTTGAAGCAGCGAACAAGAATATAAAAAAGATATTGAGGAAGATGGTAGAAAGGTCTAGGCAATGGCATGAAAAGTTGCCATTTGCATTATTGGGTTATCGCACTTCTGTCCGGACTTCGGTAGGTGCAACTCCTTACTTGTTGGTATACGGAACTGAAGCAGTAATACCAGCGAAGGTTGAAATTCCATCTCTCCGAATTGTTGCTGAAGCTGAGATTGATGATGATGAATGGGTCAAAGCACGGCTACAACAGTTGAGCTTAATCGATGAAAAGAGATTGGCAGCAGTGTGTCATGGCCAATTGTATCAAAAGAGAATGGCAAGAGCATACAATAAGTGCGCCCCAGAAAATTTGAAGTAGGGCAACAATTGTTGAAACGGATTCTCCCGCACCAGATTGAAGCAAAGGGAAATTCGCCCCAAATTGGCAAGGACCTTATATTCTGACCAGGGTGCTATCCAACGGCGCTTTGTATCTGACAGATATTGAAGGAAGAAACACCGACATGGCCATCAACTCTGATGCAGTCAAGAGATATTATGTGTAATTTCCTTGATCTTGATAATTGCTTTCTCATTTGTCTGCATTTAGTGTTTATTGAACAATGAAATGACGGAGGCAGTTCTTTCTTCTATCCAAAAACTTTCAACCTTTGCTTTCCCTTTTGAGCCTTAATTATTTTTGTTTCATACCCCTCTTTTTGGAATCGTTAAAAAGAAAAAGAAAAAATGATGATAAGAAAAATACAAGAAGAGTGAACTACGTTTGACCTGATTCCTCAAGAAGGATACGTAGGCGCCACACGGCTCGGTCACAATGTGATGAATGTCACGCTATTCAAAAATCCCCAAACAAGAAAACTGGGGCAGACGTTATGTTTCCTTTTAAGAAATGTGGTTCCAAGAGTTGTATTTCCTTTACTCATCAAGTTATTTAAAACTTCTTGATGATCCTTTTTACCCACACAAAACCCATCTTATGTCCCAAAGACCTCCCGATCATTGTTTAATAAGTGTCAGGATAGGAAGATGAGGGCTCAGGGTGATACACCGATCCTCGACTGAAACGGACCATGAGCTGAGAGAATTCCCAACAGAGAAAAGCTTATCGGCAACACTCCAATCCCCAACTGAAAAATAAAATGAGAGAGTCTTATCGGTGAAAACCTTCAAAAGGCACTGTAAGGCGACGTAAGCTGAGATGAATCAAAATGAGAGAGTCTTAAGGTGAAAAACTTCACAGGCACCTTAAGGCGACGTTAGCTGTGAGAAATGAGAGAGTCTCATTAGTGAAAACCCCTCGAAGGGCGCTATGAGTCGACAGGACGAGTTTTTGCTG